>WNWK01002716.1:0-87500 GCA_009830355.1 Cherax destructor
ATATATATATATATATATATATATATATATATATATATATATATATATATATATATATATATATATATATATATATATATATATATATATATATATATATATATATATATATATATATGTCGTGCCGATTAGGAAACCCCGGTTTTCAAATAGCAACGCTCACCTTGCCATATAAGACAAGTGAAAATTTGTGTATGCAAAATTTCGCCAAAATCATTCTGAACATAACGAAAAAAATATATTTCATTGTGTTTGTTTATTATTAAATTAATGTTAACGTATCTAAAATATATTTAGTTGGGTTAGGCTAAATTAAATTGCCTTGTTGAATAAGGTTAGGTAGGTTTTCAAATTTTCTCTTGGTACAAAATTATAAATTCTTACATTAACATAAATGAAAAAAATATATCTTTAAACATATAAGAGAAAATTTTAGAAATGACTTAATTTTAGATGAGTTCTTGCTAATTGACCAGTTTTACCTAATCGGCACGACATATATATATATATATATATATATATATATATATATATATATATATATTATATATATATATATATATATATATATATATATATTTATGTATACATATATATATATATATATATATATATATATATATATATATATATATATATATATATATATATATATATATATATATATATATATATATATATATATATATATATATATATATATATATATATATATATATATATATATATATGGTATATAGTAAACTTATTCCTATAATTTGTACACCTCTTTTATCCTCCCTTTATATAAAGGAACTATACATCTTGCGCCAATCCTAGGTCCTTCCCCTCTCTCATACATTTATTAAACAAAATACAACACCCCACTATATCCCCTGTTTTAACATTTTCGTCATGATTCCTCATAGTGCTTTACCCTTCATTCTACGTAATGCCTCACACCTCCCACCTCACATCCTGCTCTCTTCACTCCTAAACAATGTTGTACCTCCTTGGCCAGTACATGAAATTATCCCTCCTCTTTCATCGACATTTAAAGTTCCTCAAAATATTCCGCCATCTACCCAATTCCAGCTCCCCATCTACTTCCTCCTACTTGTTTTAACTGACTAAACCATTCGTTCCCTAGGCTTTACCTTTGTTTATCTCACTCCAAATTTGTTCTTGTTTTCAGCAAAATTTCTGACAGAGCCTCTCCTGTTCTTTCATCCGCTCTTCTTTGCACCTCTCACCATCTTCACCTTCTTTACCTTCCATATCTCTGCTCTTCTACTACATTTTTTGTAAAACCCTCATAAGTACCTTTTTCTTTTTATCAACCTTCCTTCTTCATCCACCACCACTCCTTTTCCTCCGCACCCACCTCCTATAACCACAAACCTTCTGCCCCATTCAATACTGCATTTTAAACTATCCCAACTCTCTTCAACCCCCACTATTTCCTTTGCACTAGCCCACCTTTCTGCCAATAGTTGCTTATATTCACCCTTCCTCCTTAGTTTATACACTTTTACTCTCTCTTTTGTGTTGCTATTTTCTTTGTTCCCATCTACCTTTTACTCTAACTGGGCTACAAATAATTCAAAATTCCGTTGCCCCTCTATAAACATGATCCTGAGCCTATCATCAACCTTTATCCACCAATACATAATCAACAAACTACTTTCCTTACGTGCTATATCATACCTTGTATATTTATTTATCCTTTTTTCATAAAATATGTATTACTTATTACCAAACCTCTTCTACACATAGCTCAATTTAATGGCTCCCATTTAATTTATCCTTGGCACCAAATTTACCTACTACCCATCCAACATTTTTACCACTTTAGCATTAAGATCCCCAACACAATTACTTCACTTGGTTCAAAACCCCCACACCTCACAACATTTCCCAAAATCTCTCTCTCCCTCTAATTCTCTCTTCTCCAGGTGCATAAACACTTACTATAACCCACTTTTCACATCCAACCTTATTTTACTCCACATAATCCTTGAAATTTTTACATTTATTCCTTCTTACCTGCCATAACTGATTATTCAACATTATTGCCACTCCTTCTTTGCTTAACTCTATTTGAAACCCCCAATCCATTTATTTCCACTGAAACCTCCTATTTCAGCTTTGTCTCACTTAAAGCAGGACATCCAGCTTCTTTTCATTCATAACATCTACAATCATCCTTTTTATCATTCGCACACATACGCACATTCAAACATCCCACTTGACGATTTTCTTCTTCTTCTTCTTTTAGTAATAACAGGAAAGGTTACATTGTTCCGGCTTTTAGTTGCTCAACACGCATGGCTTACGGAGGAAAGATTTTTTCCACTTCCCCATGGATATGAAAGGGAAAAGATTAAACCAAGAATTTAAGAAAAATCAAAGAAAACTCAGATGAGTTGTAACAATAAACGTGTACATGTTTCAGTGTGACCTAAGTGTAAGAGAAGTAGCAAACGTACTGAAAACTGCATGTTTATGAGACAGAAAAGACACCAGCTCCTCTATCATGTAAAACAGTTTCAGGTTTCTGTCACAGTCACCTGGCAGGATGGTAACCTCCTGTGGTTGCTGTTACCAACCTACTACCTACATATATATATTTTATATATATATATATATATATATATATATATATATATTAGGTAGTAGGTTGGTAGACAGCAACCACCAAGTACTACCATCCTGCCAGGGGCTGTAAACAGAAACCTGAATCTGTTTACATGATGGGATTGCTGGTGTCTTTTCTGTCTCATAAACATGCAAGATTTCAGGTACGTCTTCTACTCTACTTACACTTAGGTCACACTACGCAAACATGTACACGTTTATTTATACAACTCATCTGAGTTTTCTTTGATTTTATTTTAATAGTTCTTGTTCTTATTGCTTTTCCTTTCATATCCATGGGGAAGTGGAATAAATCTTTCCTCCGTAAGCCATGCGTGTTGTAAAAGTCAACTAAAATGCCGGGAACAATGGCTAGTAACCCTTTTCCTGTATAGCTTACTAAAAAGAATAAGAAGAAAACCGTCAAAGTGGGATGTTTGAATGTGCGTGGATGTTGTGCGAACGATAAGAAAGAAATGATTGTAGATGTTATGAATGAAAAGAAGCTGGATGTCCTGGCTTTAAGTGGAAAAGCTGAAGGGTAGAGAGTTTCAGTGGGGAGAAATAAATGGGATTAGATCAGGGTTTCAAATAGAGTTAGAGCTAAAGAAGGAGTGGCAATAATGTTGAATAATCAGTTATGGCAGGTAAAGAAGGAATATAAATGTATAAATTCAAGGATTATGTGGAGTAAAATAAAGGTTGATGAAAAGTGGTTATAGTAAGTGTTTATGCACCTGGAGAAGAGAGAAGGTAGAGGAGAGAGAGATTTTGGGAAATGTTGAGTGAATGTGTGGGGAGTTTTGAACCAAGTGAGAGAGTAATTGTGGTTGGGGATCTTAATGCTAAAGTGGGTAAAAATGTTGTGGAGGGAGTAGTAGGTAAATTTGGGGTGCCAGGGGTAAATGTAAATGGGGAACCATTAATTGAGCTATGTGTAGAAAAAGGTTTGGTAATAAGTAATACATATTTTATGAAAAAGAGGATAAATAAATATACAAGGTATGATATAGCACGTAAGGAAAGTAGTTTGTTGGATTATTTTTTGGTGGATAAAAGGTTGATGAGTAGGTTTCAGGATGCACTTGTTTATAGAGGGGCGACGGATATATCAGATCATTATTTGGTTGTAGCTACAGTTAGAGTAAAAGGTAGATGGGACAAAAAGAAAATGGCAACAGCAAGTAAGAGAGAGGTAAAAGTGTATAAACTAAGGGAGGAGGAAGTTAGGGTGAGATATAAGCAACTATTGGCAGAAAAGTGGGCTAGTGCAAGTAGGAGTAGTGGGGGGGGTTGAAGAGAGTTGGGATAGTTTTAAAAATGCAGTATTAGAATGTGGGGCAGAAGTTTGTGGCTATAGGAGGGTGGGTGCAGGAGGAAAGAGGAGTGAGTGGTGGAATGAAGAAGTAAAGGGTGTGATAAAAGAGAAAAAGGTAGCTTATGAGAGGTTTTTACAAAACAGAAGTGTTAATAGATGAGCAGAGTATATGTAGAGTAAAAGAAAGGTGAAGAGAGTTGTGAGAGAGTGCAAAAGAAGAACGGATGAAAGAATAGGAGAGGCTCTGTCAAGAAATTTTGCTGAAAACAAGAAAAAATTTGGAGGAGATAAACAAGGTAAGAAAGCCTAGGGAACGAATGGATTTGTCAGTTAAAAACAGAGTAGGAGACTTAGTAGATGGGGAGCTGGAGGTATTGGGTAGATGGCGGGAATATTTTGAGGAACTTTTAAATGTTGATGAAAAAAGGGAGGCGGTAATTTCATGTACTGGCCAGGGAGGTACAATATCGTTTAGGAGTGAAGAAGAGCAGAATGTGAGTGTGGGGGAGGTTCGTGAGGTAGTACGTAGATTGAAAGGGGGTAAAGCAGCTGGAATTGACGGAATCATGACAGAAATGTTAAAAGCAGGGGGAAATATAGTGCTGGAGTGGTTGGTATTTTTGTTTAATAAATGTATGAAAGAGGGGAAGGTACCTAGGGATTGGCAGAGAGCATGTATAGTTCCTATATGTAAAGGGAAGGGGGATAAAAGAGAGTGTAAAAATTATAGGGGAATAAGTTTACTGAGGATACCAGGTAAAGTGTATGGCAGGGTTATTATTGAAAGAATTAGAGGTAAGACAGAGAGTAGGATTGCAGATGAGCAAGGAGGCTTTAGAGTGGGTAGGGGATGTGTAGATCAAGTGTTTACAGTGAAGCATATATGTGAACAGTATTTAGATAAAGGTAGAGAAGTTTTTATTGCATTTATGGATTTAGAAAAGGCATATGATAGAGTGGATAGGGGAGCAATGTGGCAAATGTTGCATGTGTATGGAATAGGTAGTAAGTTACTGAAGGCTGTAAAGAGTTTTTATGAGGATAATGAGGCTCAGGTTATGGTGTGTAGGAGAGAGGGAGATTACTTCCCGGTAAAAGTAGGTCTTAGACAGGGATGTGTAATGTCACCATGGTTGTTTAATATATTTATAGATGGGATTGTAAAAGAAGTAAATGGTAGGGTGTTGGGGAGAGGGGTGGGATTAAATTTTGGAGAATTAAATGCAAAATGGGAGTTGACACAGTTACTTTTTGCTGATGATACTGTGCTTATGGGAGATTCTAAAGAAAAGTTGCAAAGGTTAGTGGACGAGTTTGGGAGAGTGTGTAAAGGTAGAAAGGTAAAAGTGAACATATATAAGAGTAAGGTGATGAGGGTATCAAACGATTTAAATAAAGAAAAATTGGATATCACATTGGAGAGAGGGATTATGGAAGAAGTAAATGTTTTCAGATATTTTGGAGTTGACGTGTCAGCGGATGGGTTTATGAAGGATGAGGTTAACCATAGAATTGATGAAGGAAAAAAGGTGAGTGGTCCGTTGAGGTATCTGTGGAGACAAAAAACGTTATCCATGGGGGCAAAGAAGGGAATGTACGAAAGTATAGTGGTACCAACACTGTTATATGGGTGTGAAGCATGGGTTGCAAATGCTGCAGCGAGGAGAAGGATGGAGGCAGTCGAGATGTCCTGTCTAAGGGCAATGTGTGGTGTAAATATTATGCAGAAAATTCGGAATGTGGAAATTAGGAGAAGGTGTGGAGTTACTAAAAGTATTTGTCAGAGGGCTGAAGAAGGGTTGTTGAGGTGGTTTGGTCATTTAGAGAGAATGTATCAAAGTAGAATGACTTGGAGAGCGTATAAATCTGTAGGGGAAGGAAGACGGGGTAGGGGTAAAGGAGGTATTGTAGGCGAGGGGCTTGGACTTCCAGCAAGCATATGTGAGCGTGTTAGATAGGAGTGAATGGAGACGAATGTTTTTTGGGACATGACGATCTGTTGGAGTGTGAGCAGGGTAACATTGTGTGAAGGGATTCAGGGAAACCAGTTAATTGATTTAGTTGGACTTGAGTCCTGGAAATGGGAAGTACAATGCCTACACTTTAAAAAAGGGGTCTGGGATAGTGACAGCTGGGAGGGACAATTATCAGCTGTCGTATCTGAGCTCCTCTGCAAAGACAGTGATTATGTATGTGTGTGGTGATAGTGTTGAATGATGATGAAAGTATTTTCTTTTTGGGGATTTTCTTTCTTTTTGGGTCACCCTGCCTCGGTGGGAGATGGCCGTATATATATATATATATATGTCGTGACGATTAGGTAAAACTTGCGATTTTGGCTTAAATACCAACGCTCACCTTGCCATATAAGACAAGTGAAAATTTGTGTATGCAATAATTTCGCCAAAATCATTCTGAACATAACGAAAAAAATATATTTCATTGTGTTTGTTTATTATTAAATTAATGTTAACGTATCTAAAATATATTTAGTTGGGTTAGGCTAAATTAAATTGCGCTTGTTGTAATAAGGTTAGGTAGGTTTTCAAAGTTTCTCTTGGTACAAAATTATAATTTTTTACATTAACATAAATGAAAAAAATATATCTTTAAACGTATAAGAGAAAATTTTAGAAAGGACTTAATTTTAGATGAGTTCTTGCTAATTGACCAGTTTTACCTAATCGGCACGACATATATATATATATATATATATATATGTCGTGCATTAAAACTTCGATTTTGGCTTAAATAGCAAAGCTCACCTTGCCATATAAGACAAGTGAAAATTTGTGTATGCAATAATTTCGCCAAAATCATTCTGAACATAACGAAAAAAATATATTTCATTGTGTTTGTTTATTATTAAATTAATATTAACGTATCTAAAATATATTTAGTTGGGTTAGGCTAAATTAAATTGAGCTTGTTGTAATAAGGTTAGGTAGGTTTTAAAAGTTTCTTTTGGTACAAAATTATAAATTCTTACATTAACATAAATGAAAAAATATATATTTAAATGCATAAGAGAAAATTTTAGAAAGGACTTAATTTTAGATGAGTTCTTGCTAATTGACCAGTTTTACCTAATCGGCACGACATATATATATATATATATATATATATATATATATATATATATATATATATATATATATATGTCGTGCCTGATTAGGTAAAAACTGGTCATTTAGCAAGAACTCATTTATAAATTAAATCCTTTCTAAAATTTTCTCTTATACGTTTAAAGATATATTTTTTAATTTATGTTAATGTAAAAATTATAATTTTGTACCAAGAGAAACTTTGAAAGCTTACCTAACCTTATTACAACAAGCGCAATTTAATTTAGCCTAACCTAACTAAATATATTTTAGATACGTTAACATTAATTTAATAATAAACAAACACAATGAAATATATTTTTCGTTATGTTCAGAATGATTTTGGCGAAATTATTGCATACACAAATTTTCACTTGTCTTATATGGCAAGGTGAACGTTGCTATTTAAGCCAAAATCGCAAGTTTTACCTAATCGGCACGACATATATATATATATATATATATATATATATATATATATATATATATATATATATATATATATATATATAAAAACACGTCAGCCATTTCCCCACCGAGACAAGGTGACCTAAAAACAAAGAAAAAACTTTCATCATCATTCAACACTTTCACCTCACTCATACATAATGACTGTCTTCGCAGAGGCGCTCAGATGCGACAGTTTAGATGTCACTCCAAGCAGCCAATATCCCAAACCCCTCCAGGCATTGTACTTTCCACCTCCATGACTCAAGTCCGGCTAGCCATTTTACCTGAATACCTTCACAAAATATTACCCTACTCACACTCCAACAGCTGGTCAGGTCCCAAAAACCCTTTATCACCATTCACTCGTATCGAACACGCTCACACACAAAACCTCCTTAAACAACTCCCTCCAACATTTCCTAGGTTGACCCCTACTCCACCTTCTTTCCCCTACGGATTTATACGCTCTCCAAGTCATACTACTTTGATCCATCCTCTCTAAATGACGAAACCACCTCGAAAACCCCACTTCAGCCCTCTGACTAATACTTTTAGTAACTCCACACCTGCTAATCATTTACACACTACAAATTCTCTGCATAATATTTACACCACACATTGCCCTTAGACAGGACATCTCCACTGTCTCCAGCCTCCTTCTCGCTGCAGCATTTACAACCCATGCTTCACACCCATATAAGAATGTTGGTACCACTGTTCTCGTACAGTCCCTTCTTTAATAATATAATATTAATATCTTTATTTACTACAAGTACATGTACAAGGTATACAGGCCATAGCTGACATCAGTGACATACTACTATATAGAAAGCCACTTGTTATGCAGAGCATTTCAGGCAAATTAGGTCAGTTTTGTCCCAGGATGCCACCAACACCAGTCAACTAACACCCAGGTACCCATTTTAGGGATGGGTGAACATACACAACCGGTGTAAGGAAACACGTTCGATGTTTCCACCCCTTCGCCGGGAATCGAACCCGGATTCTCACCGTGTGAAGCGAGAGCTTTTGCCACCAGGCCATGGGTAACGTTTTTTGTATCCACAGATACCTCACAGCACCACTCACCTTTTTTCCTTCATCAATTCTATGGTTAACTTCATCCTTCATAACCCATCCGTTGACACGTCAACTCTCAAATATCTGAACACATTCACTTCCATACTCCCTCCCTCCAATGTGATATCCCTTTTTTTTCTTTATCTAAATCGTTTAATACCCTCATCATCTTACTCTGATCTATGTTCATTTTCAACTTTCTACTTTTACACACCCTCCCAAACTTTGCAACATTTCTTTAGAATCTCCCCAAAGTATAGCATCATCAGCAGAAAGTAACTGTGTCAACTCCCATTTTGAATTTGATTCCTCATAATTTAATCCCACCCCTCTCCCCAACACCCTAGCATTTTTTTTTTACAACCCCATCAATAAATATATTAAACAACCATGGTGACATTACACATCCTTGTCTAAGACCTATTTCTACTGGGAAGTAATCTCCCTCTCTCCTACACACCCTAACCTGAGCCTCACTATCCTCATTAAAACTCTACAGCATTTAGTAACTTACTACCTATTCCACACACTGCAACATCTGCCACATTGCTCCCTATCCACCCTATCACTCTTTTTCTACATCCGTAAATGCAGTGAAAGTTTCCTTACCTTTATCCAAATACAGTTCACATATATGGTAAACACTTGATTTACACATCCCCTACGCATTCTAAAGCCTCCTTGCTCATCTGCAATCCTGCTCTCTGTCTTACCTTTAATTCTTTCAATAATAACCCTACCATACACTTTACCTGGTATACTCAGTAAACTTATTCCCCTATATTTTTTACAGTCTCTTTTGGCCCCCTTTCCTTTATGTGAAGGAACTACATACACTCACGAAGCTTGGTCTCAGACTAGGCTTCGGGGGCGTTGATCCCCTGAAACCCTCTCCAGGTATACTCTCTGCCAATCCCTATGTACCTTCCCCATTTTCGTACAGTTATTGAACAGAAATACCTCCACTCCATCACTATATCTCCCCCTGCTTTTAACATTTTTGTCATGACCCCATCAGTTCCAGCTGTTTTACCCCCCTTTCATTCTATATAATGCCTCACGCACATTCACCCCTAAAAAGATGTTATACCTCCCTGACCAGTGCATGAAATTACTGCCTCCCTTTCTTCATCAACATTTAAAAGTTACTCAAAATATTCCTGTCATCATCCCAATACCTATAACTCCCTATCTACTAACACCTACTGTGTTTACAACTGACAAATCCATTCGTTCCCTAGGTTTTCTTTACCTGTTTATCTCACTCCAAATTTTTTTTCGAATTCTTAGAAAAATTTATTGACAGGGCCTCACCCACTCTCTTCACTTTCTTTTTCTCTCCATATACTCTGCATTTCTTGTATCACTTTTACTTTGTGAAAAAACTCTCATAAGTGACCTTTTTCTCTTTTATCGCACCCTTTACCTCATCATTCCACTAATCACTCCTCTTTCCTCCTGCATCCACCCTCCTATAGACACGAACCTCTGCCCTGCATTCTAATACTGCATTTTTAAAACTATCCCACCCTTCTTCAATCCCCCACTACCCATACTTGTACTAGCCCACCTTTCTGCCAATAGTTGCTAATATCTCAACCTAACTTTCCCCTTCCCCTCAGTTTATAAACTTTCACCTCTCTCTTACTGTTACCATTTTCCTTTTGTCCCATCTACCTCTTACATTAACTGTAGCTACAACTAAATAATGGTCTGATATATCTGTTACCCCTCTATAAACATGCACATCCTGAAGCCTACCCATTAACCTTTTATCCACCAATACATAATCTAACAAACTACTTTCATTATGTGCTTTATCATATCTTGTATACTTATTTATCTTCTTTTTCATAAGGTATGTATTACATATTTCTTAAGCTCTTTCTACACACAGTTCAATTAAAAGCTCCTCATTTTCTTTTACCCCTGGCACCCCAAATTTACTTACTACGCCCTCCACAACATTTTTACACACTTCAGCATTTAGGTCCCCAACCACTTGAACTCTCTCACAACCCCCCATGCACTCACTCAACATTTCACAAAATCTCTCTCTCTACACTTTTCTCTTCTCCAGGTGCTTAAACACTTACTATAACCCACTTTTCACATCCAAACCTTATTTTACTCCACATAATTCTTGAATTAATACATTTGTTAGTTACCATTTTGTCCTAGGCACATGTCGATTAGACACTAGGCCTGTTGTATGTATGTGTGTGTGTGTGTGTGTGTAACGAAACACTTCGAAATGTTTCGGCCCCGCCGGGAATTGAACGTGTGTGTAGTGTGTCTGTGTGTGTAGTGTGTGTGTGTGTAGTGTGTGTGTGTGTGTGTGTGTGTGTGTGTGTGTGTGTGTGTAGTGTGTGTGTGTGTGTACTCACCTAGTTGTGGTTGCAGGGGTTGAGTCATAGCTGCTGGCCCCGCCTCTTCAATGGCCACTACTGGGTCACTCTCCCTGCGCCATGAGCTTTATCATACCTCTTCTTAAAGCTATGAACGGATCCTGCCTTCACTACATCACTTCCCAAACTTTTCCACTTCCTGACCACTCTGTGACTGAAGAAATTCTTCCTAACTTCCCTATGATTCATCTGAGTCTTCAACTTCCAACTGTGTCCCCTTGTTGCTACGTCCCATCTCTGGAACATTCTGTCTCTGTCCACCTTGTCAAGTCCTCTCAGTATTTTATGTCATTATCATGTCCCCCTATCTCTTCTGTCCTCCAGTGTCGTTAGGTCGATTTCCCTTAACCTCTCCTCATAGGACATACCCCTGAGCTCCGGGACTAGTCTTGTTGCAAACCCTTGCACTTTCTCTAGTTTCTTTACGTGCTTGGCTAGGTGTGGGTTCCAAACTGGTGCTGCTTACTCCAATATGGGCCTAACATACACAGTGTACAGGGTCCTGAATGATTCCTTATTAAGATGATGGAATGCTGTTCGTAGGTTTGCTAGGCGCCCATATGCTGCAGCAGTTATTTGGTTGATGTGTGCCTCAGGAGATGTGCTTGGTGTTATACTCGCCCCCATATTTTTTCCTTGAGTGAGGTTTGTAGTCTCTGGCCCCCAAGACTGTACTCCGTCTGCAGTCTTCTTTGCCCTTCCCCAATCTTCATGACTTTGCACTTGGTGGGGTTGAACTCCAGGAGTCAATTCCTGGACCAGGCTTGCAGCCTGTCCAGGTCCCTTTGTAGTTCTGCCTGGTCCTCGTCCGGTTGAATTCTCCTCATCAGCGTCACATCATCTGCAAACAGGGACACTTCAGAGTTTATTCCTTCCGTCATGTCGTTCACAAATACCAGAAACAGCACCGGTCCTAGGACTGACCTCTGTGGAACCCCACTCGTCACAGGCGCCCACTCTGACACCTCACCACGTACCATGACTCGCTGCTGTCTTCCTTTCTCTGTGTGTGTGTAGTGTGTACTCACCTAATTGTGGTTGCAGGGGTCGAGTCTCAGCTCCTGGCCCTGCCTCTTCACTGATCGCTACTGGGTCCCTTCTCTCCCTGCTCCATGAGCTTTATCATACCTCGTCTTAAAGCTATGTATGGTTCCTGCCTCCACTACATCACTTGCTAGACTATTCCACTTCCTGATTACTCTATGGCTGAAGAAATACTTCCTAACATCCCTTTGACTAGTCTGAGTCTTCAACTTCAAATTGTGACCCCTTGTTTCTGTGTCTCCTCTCTGGAACATCCTGTCTCTATCCACTGTGTCTATTCCCCGCAGTATTTTGTATGTCGTTATCATGTCTCCCCTAACCCTCCTGTCCTCCAGTGTTGTCAGGCCGATTTCCTTTAACCTTTCTTCGTAGGACATTCCCCTTTGCTCTGGAACTAACCTTGTCGCAATTTCTTGACGTGCCTGACCAGGTACGGGTTCCAAGCTGGAACTGCATACTCTAGTATGGGCCTGACGTAAACGGTGTAAAGTGTCTTGAACGATTCCTTACTAAGGTATCGGAGCTCTATTCTTAGGTTTGCCAGTCGCCCGTATGCTGCAGCAGTTATCTAGTTGATGTGTGCTTCCGGAGACGTGCTTGGTGTTATACTCACCCCAAGATCTTTCTCCTTGAGCGAGGTTTGCAGTCTTTGGCCACCTAGCCTATACTCTGTCTGCTGCCTTCTTTCCCTTCCCCGATCTTCATGACTTTGCATTTGGCAGGGTATTCTCTCTTTTCCTGCCATAACTTAATCCCATTTATTTTTCCACACTGAAACTCTCTTACCCCCTTTAATTTTGTTTTACATTGAGCCAGGAAATCCAGCTTTTTTTCATTCATAATATTCATTCATAATATCATTCATATCATTCGCACTACATCCTCGTACATTCAAACATTCCGAGAACAGGGGTAACTAGCCCATTATCCTGGCATTTTAGTTGACTTTTACAACACTCATGGCTAACGGAGCAAAGATTTTTATTCCACTTACCCTGGGATATGAAAGGAAAAGTAATAAGAACAAGAACTGTTGAGATAAAATCAAAGAAAAACTCAGATGAGTGTGTATACATTAACATGTGCATGGATGTGTAGTGTGACCTAAGTGTAAGCAAAAGTAGCAAGTTGTACCTGTTATCTTGTGTGTGTTTGAGACAGAAAAAAGACATCTGCACTCCAACTATAATGTAAAACAAATACAGGTTTATGTCTTACAATCATCTGGTAGGACATTAGTACCTCCCTGGGTGGTTGCTGTCTGCAACCTACTATTAATATATATATATATATATATATATATATATATATATATATATATATATATATATATATATATATATATATATATATTATATATATATATATATATACAATGTTTGTGTATGTGTGTGTACGTAATTTCAAGTTAATTATGTTTACTTATTTTCTACTTTTTAGGATGCAGGCCCCCCGCCACGACCAATCATCATGAATCAGGTATGTTTGCCAACAAACATCTGGGAGTTTGATAACTTATGAATTGACAATTATAAGCAACAACACATACACACACACACACAAAGGATGTACCAGAGAGGGGACACAGAAACAAGGGGTAACAACTGGAAGTCGAAGACTCAGATGAGTCAAAGGAATGTTAGGAAATATTTATTCAGGTCACAGAGTTGTCAGGAAGTGTAAGAGTCTGGAAAGTGAGGTAGTGGAGGCAGGAACCATGCATAGTTTTAAGACGAGGTTTGATAAAGCTCATGAAGCAGGGAGAGACAGGACCTAGTAGCGGCCAGTTAAGCGGCGCCAGGAGCTATGAATCGAGTCCTGCAACCGCAAATAGGTGAGTATACACACTCACACACATACACTCACACAAGGGGAGAAAAAAAAGCGATTGAAAGCATCATGAAAGCAGAAGGAGAAGACATGACCCAGCTGGCAAATTTTCTGAGAATAGGGAGGTTTGCAAGAGGAAGAACCCGGCCAATTCAAAGTGATTTTCAAGGCAGAATCAGCTCAAAACAGAATCTTGCAGGAGAAAGCACAACAAAGGGAGATGGCGTACTGGAACACGAGAAGAGAGGCAGGAAATTGAGAGAGGGTATAAAGATGAAAGGAGGAAAGAGAGGCAAAGATGGAGATGGAGAGGAGATCCCAGACTCAGGAGGAAGATCAAATACAATCTCCCTCACAACCACCTACAGAAGCCCTACAACCAAGACAACCCCAATGCAACCAAACATTCTAACCCAAAACACACATGTAGTACTTAATGTCCCCAGCCACCTCATTACAAACTCCACCTTCACAGCAACCACCCATAGTTCCTCATCAGGTCTCCTGCTTCCCCATACCCCAACGTACCTCCCAGACCACAGTTTTAGTAAAGAAGTTGAAGGTTTGGTATACAAATGCAGATGGAATAACAAATAAATGTGAGGAGTGGCATGAAAGAATCAAGGAGACATCCTCAGACATAATAGCACTCACAGAAACGAAACTCACAAGGATGATAACAGATGCAATCTTTCCACCTGGATATCAAATCCTGAGGAAAGATAGAGGGAACAGAGGGGGAGGAGGAGTTGCACTGCTTAATAAAAACCAGTGGGAATTTTAGGAAATGGTATAAATGGATGGAATGGGCGAAAGGGACTACATAGTAGGAACAATCTAGTCTGGGGGCCATAAGGTGGTAATTGCAGTAATGTACAACCCGCTACAGAACTGCAGGAGGCCAAGAGAATACGAAGAGAACAACAGAGCAATGGTAGACACACTAGCCGAGGTGGCCAGAAGAGCTCGCATAGGGAGAGCAAAGTTATAGGTGATTTCAATCACAAGGAGATTGACTGGGTAAACCTGGAGCCCCATACGGGTCCCGAAACATGGAGTGCCAAGATGATGGATGTGGTACTGGAAACCTCATGCATCAACATGTTAGGACACTACCAGAGAGAGAGAGAGAGGTGAGGATGATCCAGCAAGACTGGACCTAATATTCACCTTCTCCCATTTCCTGAAACCCAACCCACTGGGCACTCCCTTTCCTGATCATGCCCGTCTCCTACTCCAACAGCTCATTATTTCTACTAAGTCTCAGGTTGAAGATGCCTTCTTTACCCTCCATCAGCATCAACGTGCTAGATTTGCGTCTCTTCCACAAGATCTCTGTAACCTTCTCATAACCATTGCTTTTGACACTGCTCGCCTGAATTCACAAATTCATTCTTCTAAACTACAGAACAAACTTCAACGTCTCATCTCAGACAGCCCTTGGTCCAAATTCTCCCTTACCGACTGTGTTACTAATCTGTCTTCTGTCACACTCTCTCACCATGAGCTTAAACTTCATGGTTTTGGTCTTTCCTTTGCCACTTCACCTGCCCTTCGAGCTGGTATTGAACTGATTAGCTCTTTTGATTATTTTCGCCAGTCTCGCTCTCGTAATCTTCCTGACTTGTCCACTTTTCGTGGCGCTCTCCTTCCCGTTCATGATAGCCTGTTGTCTAAGAATTACCACCTTCCTCGCCGCTATCAACTTGCCTTTTCTTCTCTTAAATCTAACACTAACATTGTCATACTCTCTTCTGACAAAGGTCTTTCGGTAGTTATCCTTGATCGTGAGTATTACCTCCGTAAAGCCGATGTCTAGCTCTCTGACTCACGTACCTATACTCCTCTCGTTTCCAACCCTCTTGATCGCATCAAGAAAACTTTCATCAAGAAAATTAAGACTCTCTCCGACCTCTGTCCTCCTGACTTTGATCTTGTTCAACGTTGTCGTGTCATCTGTCCCTCTCTGTCCTATTTCATGGCCTTCCCAAAACACATGAACGTGATATTCCTCTACGTCCCATCACTTCCTCTAGAAGTTCTGTCTCTTATTCTCTTGCTTTTTGGCTGGCCAAAACCCTCCCTCTCTTTCTTGGTACTTTTTCTCCTGCCCACCTTCTCACTCTCAAGACTTCATCGAACGGGTTCGCTCTCTCCCGACCTGTAAGATGCTTAGTCTTGATGGTGAGTCCCTCTTCACTAATGTCCCTCTGGATGATGTCCTTAATTTTCTCAGAGAGAAGGCCAATGAAGGGTCACTTCATCTCCCTATACCTACTGATGTCTTTCTTGATCTTTTCGCCTTTGTGTGAACTCTAATTCCTTTTCCAACCAAGGTAAATATTATTCTCAAACCTTCAGTGTCGCTATGGGCTCTCCTCTGTCTCCTGTTCTTGCTAATCTTTACATGGAATACTTCGAGACTGTTCTTCTTCCCACTATTGATGTACGTCCTTCACTCTGGCTCCGCTATGTAGATGACATCTTGTTGTCGTTGATAATCTTGCCCCTTCCATTAAGTTTAAAGCTGAATGGGAATCTAATTCCTTGTTTCCTTTCCTTGATGTTCATGTCCACCGCTCAGACACAGGTTTTGCCTTTTCCGTGTACCGCAAGCCTATGCACAGTGGCATGTACATTCACTACTTTTCTTATCATGCTTCCTCTATCAAGAAAAGTGTTCTTATCTCCCTCTTTCTCCGTGCTCTCCGCATTTGTGATCCTCAGTTCCTTGAAGCAGAAATTCCACTCTTCATTATTCATGTTCCCGTCTTGGCTACCCTTCCCATTTCATAGACTCTGCCTTCTCACGTGCTAAACTGACTTTCTTCTCTCCCAAACTCTCTACTCCCGGGAATTCTCCTGTTCTCTGTCTTCCCTATATTTCCGGTCTTTCTAATCTCAACAACTCTCTCCGTTCCTTAGACATCAAACTTTCTTTTCGCCAGACTAACACTCTTCGCACTAATCTACTTCATACCTCTCCTCCCTCTATAGTTGCTCTTGGTGTCTACACTATTTCTTGTTCCTCCTGTCCTCTTCAGTACTTTAGAGAAACTGGCCTATCTCTTTTTGACAGACTCAGGGAGCACAAAAGTATTGTTAGGCCGACACCAACAGTGCTCTTTTCTGTCATGTCAGAGATCACAGTCATCCTATTGCTAAAACTGTCTACCCTACGTCCAACTTTCACAGTCGCCGTCTGGTTGAATCATCCCTTATATACAACTTTCCTGTATGAATCTTAGTCCTGGCTTTGTCTCTGTAGATGCCTTCCTTTCCCATTACATTGTAAAATGCTCCAAACTACAGAACACCCGTGACTTAACCTGATTATTTTCCCCTTCTCCCTCTTTCCCTTTCCTCTTTCTCCTTTGGGTTTTCTTTCTTCTGCCTTGGGTATTTGTCCTTTATTATTATTTCTGCCTCCCCTCTGTGTTCTTGTTCCTACCCACTGTGGGCCCCTAGCTCCCTTGCAGTGCTCCTCTTTCTTAGTATTTGACTGACTCCACTACCACTACTACAACCTCTCTTGCTCCCGTCAATGTCTGCTGGCCTATATATACTCCCTCCTCTCCTTTTTGTCAGTGCGACTTTGTAAATAGTCCAAGTCGGACCGAAACGTCGTCGTAAGCTCCTCTCTTCTATGTGCGGATTATTTGTGTATTGTTCCAGTCACGGTATTGTGCTTTTTTTGTTATCACGTAGGAAAGACCCCTTGGAGCTAGTGATCATGTGGTTCTGTGCTTTGAATACATAGTTGAGCAACAAGTGCAGAGGGTAGCAGGAATAGGACGGGAGAAGCCAAAGTACAAATGGGGGACTACACAGGCATGAGGAACTTCCTGCAAGACGTTCAGTGGGAAAGAGAATTGGCAGGAAACCCAGTAAAAGAAATGATGGATTATGTGAGAACAAAATACTAGGAGGCAAAAAGAGAGGTTTGTTCCCATCATCAAGAGGTGCTTGGTTCACCTAAAAGTGAAGGGAGGCACAAACTAAGTGCACAAGATAATGGAAAAAGTACAGAAGAAAAGGGACCCAAGAAAATAAAGAGATTAGCCGAGGAGCCAGAAACGAATATGCACAAATAAAATGGAAAGCTCCGCGAAAATGACATAGCATCGAAAGTCAAGTCTGAACCGAAGCTGTTGTTTAGCCACATCAGGCTGAGGAAGGAAGGTGGGGAGTTCACAAGAAACGATCGAGAATTATGTGATCAGCTCAACATGAGATTTAAAGAATTATTTAGAGTGGAGACAGGAAGGACTCCAGTATGTCAGAATAGGGAGGCACACCAACAAAAGATACAGCACAATAAGTGCTGGATGAAAAACACACAACCAAGGAGGAGGTGAAGAAGCTGCTATGTGAACTTGATACCTCAAAGAGGGTGGGACCAGACAACATCTCTCCGTGGGTCCTTAGAGAGGGAGCAGAGATGTTGTGTGTGCCACTAACAAAAATCTTCAACACATCCATTGAAACTGGCCAACTACCTGAGGTGTGGAAGATGGGAAATGTAGTCCTAATTTTTAAGAAAGGAGACAGACACGAGGCATTAAACTACAGACCTGTGTCACTGACGTGTATAGTATGCAAAGTCATGGAGAAGATCATCAGGAGGAGAGTGGTGGAGCACCTAGAAAGACACAAGGTTATAAATGATAACCAGCACGGTTTCAGGGAAGGAAAATCCTGTGTCACAAACCTACTGGAGTTTTATGACAAATTAACAGAAGTAAGACACAAGAGAGAGAGGGGTGGATAGACTGCATTTTCTTGGACTGCAAGACGGCCTTCGACACAGTTCCTCACAAGAGGTTAATTCAAAAGCTAGAGGATCAGGCACACATAACAGGAAAGGCACTGCAATGTATCAGAGAATATCCGACAGGGAGGCAACAACGAGTCACGGTACGTGGCGAGGTGTCAGAGTGGGCGCCTGTGACGAGCGGGGTTCCACAGGGGTCAGTCCAAGGATCTGTGCTGTTTTTGGAATATGTGAATGACATAACGGAAGGGATAGACTCAGAAGTGTCCCCGTTTGCAGATGATGTGAAGTTAATGAGAAGAATTAAATCGAATGAGGATCAGGCAGGACTACAAAGAAACCTGGAGAAGCTACAAACTTGGTCCAGTAACTGGCTCATTGAAGTTAACCCCACCAGATGCATAGTCATGAAGATCGGGGAAGAGCAAAGAAGACCGCAGACAGAGTATAGTTTAGGTGGTCAAAGACTGCAAACCTCACTCAAGGAAAAAGATCTTGGGGTGAGTATAATACCGAGCACATCTCCTGAGGAGCACATCAACCAGATAACTGCTGCTTCATATGGGTGCCTGGCAAACCTAAGAATAGCGTTTCAATACCTCAGTAAGGAATCGTTCAAGACTCTGTACACCATGTACGTCAGGCCCATATTGGAGTATGAATCATCAGTTTGGAATCCTCACCTTGTCATGCATGTCAATAAATTAAACAAAGTACAAAGGTTTGCAACAAGACTAGTCCCAGAGCTAAGGGGATTGTCTTACGAAGAAAGCTTAAGGGAAATTGGCCTGAAGACACTGGAGGACAAGAGGGTTAGGGAAGACATGATAACGTCATATGAAATACAGCGAAGAATTAACAAGGTGGACAAAGCAGGACGTTCCAGAGATGGGACACAGAAACAAGTGGTCACAATTTGAAGTTGAAGACTGCAATGAGTCAAAGGGATGTTAGGAAGTATTTCTTCAGTCATAGACTTCTCAGGTAGTGGAACAGGAACCATACATAGTTTCAAGACGAGTTTCGATAAACCTCATGGAGTAGGGGGAGAGGACGTAGTAGCGATCAGTGAAGAGGGGGACCAGGAGCTATGACTCGACCCCTGCAGCCATAAATAGGTGATTAAAAATAGGTGAGTACAAGACAGGAATATGACTCGAGCAACAGTGACGGTGGACACACTAATCGACATTGCCAGAAGGGTCAATATGAGCAGGGCAAAGTTACTCATCATGGAATATTTCAACCATAAGGAAATTAACTGGGAGAATCTGGAGCCACATAGGGGACCAGAGTCACGGAGAGTCGAAATGTTGGAGGCAGTACTAGAAAACCTGGTGTACCAACATGTTAAGGACACAACCAGAGAGAGAGGAGATGACGAACCAGCAAAGCTAGACCTCGTATTCACCTTGAGCAGTTCAGACATAGAAGATATCACATATGAAAGGCCCCTAGGCACTTATGTTTCGAATACATAGAAGAGTCTACAATGGAGAGTGAAGCAGCATGAGAAGGACGAGAGAAGCCAAACAAACCATTCAACTGGCGGGGATAGAACCCGCGATCAGAGAGTCATAAAACTCCAGACCGACTCCCTAGCCACTGGGCCAGCTGGCTACAATAAGTCATGATGACGGCCTTGAGGGGACGTGAGCTAGAGTTAGTCACGACCACGCTGGCAGGAGATTCGTCTGTAAAAACTTGTATTTGTGGTCACAGTGGTGCCTATGTTAACCTTCTTATGGTGTATAAATATACCTAGTTGGATGAATCTTATTGTAACCAGCTGGCCCAGTGGCTAGCGCGTCGGTCTGGAGTTTTATGACTCTCTGATCGCGGGTTCTAACCCCTCCCGTCGTATAGTTTGTTTGCAATCGTGTCATTACGATTTCGTGAGTCGAGAGAAGTATGAGGCAATTCCTACATAAGGTGAAGTGGACAAGTTAGCTAGAGGAAAAGACAGTAAATGAAATGATGGAACACGTGCAGGGAGGCAGTAGAAAAGTTCGTACAAAAGAGCAACAGAAACAATGGGAAGTTCAGAGTGAGCCCATGGTTTACCAAGAGGTTTGGAGAGGCGAAAGCCGAGTGTGCAAGAACATGGAAAAGTATAGAGGGCAAAGGACCCAGGAAAAAAGTGAGTTGAGACGAAGAACCAGAAATGAATATGCATGGATAAGGAGAGAAGCCCAGCATCAATACGAGAATGACATAGCATCAAAAGCCAAATCTGACAGCAACATCAGGAGGAAAACAACAGTCAAGGACCAGGTAATCAGGTTGAGGAAGGAAGATGGGAAGCTCACAGAGAACGACCAGGAAGTATGTGAAGAGCTCAGCTCATGATTAAGGGAGGTATTCACAGTAGAGACAGGCTCCCAGAAAGCCGAGGTGGTAGGCTGCACCAGCAAGTGCTGGACACACTACTCACAACCAAGGATGAGGTGAAGAAACTGCTAGGGGAACTAGACACCTCGAAGGTGGTGGTGGGCCCAGATAATATCTCTCTTTGGGTCCTGAGAGAGGGAGCAGACGCATTGTGAGTGCCTCTAACAACAATCTTCAATAAATCTATCGAAACAGAGCAACTGCCTGAGGTATGGAAGACAGCAAATGTAGTCCCGATATTTAAGAAAGGAGACAGACAGTCTGTACTAAACTACAGACCAGTGTCGCTGACATGTATTTTATGTAAAGTTATATAGAAGATTATCAGGAAATGAGTTGTGTAACACCGAGAATGGAATGACCTTATACATGATAACCAGCACAGCTTTAATGAAGGGAAATAATGCATCACTAACCAATAGGAGTTCTATGACAAGGTTACAGAAGACAGGAGAGAGAGAGGGATAAGTAGACTGTACCTACTTGCAATGTAAGAAGGCTTTTGACACAGTTCCACACAAGAGACTGGTAGTAGGCAGGAATAACAGGGAAGGAATAACAGGAATAACAGGCAGGAATAACAGGGAAAGTACAGCAATGAATCAGGGGAATACCTGACAGGAAGGGAACAACGTGTGTTGGTCAGAGACGAAGTATCAGAGTGGGTGCATGTGTCAAGTGGGGTTCCTCAAGGGTCAGTCCTAGATCCAGTGCTGTTTCTAGTACATGTGAATAATATGACGGAAGAGATAGAGTCAGAGGCACCCCTGTTTGCAGACAATGTGAAACTAATGAGGAGAATACAAGCGGAAGAGGATAAGGTAAGCCTGCAAGGGATCTGGACAGGCTGGAAAACCTGGTCTGACAAATGGCTCCTGGAGTTTAACCCCATCAAGTGCAAATTTCTTAAGATTGGGGGAAGAAAAAAGGAAACCTCAGACGGAGTACAGCTTAAGAGGTCAAAGGCTGCAAAACTCACTCAAGAAAAAGTATCCTGGGGTGAGCATCATACCGAGCACATCACCTGAAGCACACATTAACCAAATAACTGATGCAGCATATGGGCGCCTGGCAAACCTGAGAACAGCGATTCGTCATGTAAGGAGTCATTCACGACACTGAAGTACGTCAGGCACATATTGGAGTATGCAGCACCAGTATGGAACCACACCTGGTCAGACACGTCAAGAAATTCGAGAAAGTGCAAAGGTTTGCAACAAGATTAGTCCCCGAACTGAGGGGTTTGTCCTACGAGGAGAGGTTAAGGGAACTCAGCCTGACAAAGCTGGAAGACAGGAGGGTTAGGGTAATTAGGGATAGAATGTTACAGTTGGAAGATGAAAACTCAGATGAGCCACAGGGATGTTAGGAAGTATTTCTTCAGCCGTAGAGTTGTCAGGAATTGGAACAATCTTGAGAGTGATGTAGAAAAGGCAAGTTCCTCACATAGCTTTAAGAAAAGGTATAATAAGGCTCTAATAGCGGGGAAAGTGTGACCTAGTATCGACCAGCAAAGAGGCGGAGCCAGGAGCTATGAATCAACCCCTGCAACCAAATATAGGTGAGTACACACACACACACACTCACACACACACTCAACTTTTACAAGGGATGGAGTCTACACAATCTAAAGATTCTTTGGGAGAATTTTTAATTAATTTTTGTTCCACTGTGTTGTCATATTTAAAGACAACTTTAACATTAAAGTAATTAATAGTTTGTGGGAAGTGAGAGAAATTTTCATTGTATTTTAAAACCAACAAATTCTGAAGCTACAAATTGTATGGGATTTCAAAAACATAGAAGTAAATTCACTCTGTTTAATAAGTCTTTGGTGATTGGCATAGTAATGTATTTATGAACATGTTAGTAGGCTTGTGATGAACATTGAACTTAAATGTTCTACCAGATCTATGAAGATGTAGATCCAGAAATGGAATTATACTATTAACCTCACTTTACATAGGGAACTTAATGGAAGGAACCAGTGAGATTAATCCAGGTAGAAAGTCATCAGGACTCTCATTCTTAGGTCACAGACAGAACACATCATCCTTATTTGATATTTGGACGTAGGATTTTTTTATTATTTTGGTGTCAAAATACTCCAAGTACAAATTACTCAAGACGGGACGAAGGATTACCCATGGTAAGAAGAAAGCACAATTTACTGAACAATTTAATCAAATAAATTATTGTATTAGTGTTTAAGGAAGATCATATTTTGGAAGGTCTTGTGGAAGGAAACCTAACAGGTCATCTATTGATACTTTACTAAACAACAAAGTAATATAAAAACTAATGAGTTTGAATTCATCAGACATATTAAACCCTAGAAGTTTATCAATGAGATCAACATCATTGCTAACATGAGAAGACACGGTTCCCCACAGTTGGGGTTTATAGATAATCTATAGTTTACAGAACCTTCGGAGCTTATGATTGGTCTTACAGGTTTGCCACCTTTGTGTGTTTCAGTCAAGACAAATAACACATGTATGTGCATACATATATTACTATTCCAATCACCAAACACATTAAACAGAGTTTATTGACTTACATGATTTTGAGAGCCCTTAGGATGTGTGTGTGTACTCACCTAGTTGTTGTTGCAGGCGTCCATTCACAGCTCCTGGCCCCTCCTCTTCACTGGTCGCTACTAGATTACTCTTAATGCTCAATTAACATTATCATACCACTTCTTAAAGCTATGTATGAATCCTGCCTCCAATACATCACCTCCCAGACTATTCCACTTCCTGACAACTCTGTGACCGACGAAATACTTCCTAACATCCCTGTGATTCATCTGAGTCTTCAACTTCCAATTGTGACCCCTTGTTTCTGTGTCCCCTCTCTGGAACATCTTGTCTTTGTCCAGTTTGTCAATTCCTCTCAGTATTTTATATGTCGTTATCATGTCTCCCCTGACCATCCTGTCCTCCAGTGTCGTCAGGCCAATTTCCCTTAACCTTTCTTCGTAGGACAATCCCCATAGTTCTGGGACTAATCATGTTGCAGACCTTTGCACTTTCTCTAATTTCTTGACGTGTTTGACCAGGTGTGGATTTCAAAATGGTGCTGCATACTCCCATATGGGCCTGACGTACATTATGTACAGAGCCTTAAACGATTCCTTACTGAGGTAACGGAACACTATTCTCAGGTTTGCCAGACGCCCGTATGCTGCAGCAGTTATCTGATTGCTGTGTGCCTCAGGAGATGTGCTCGGTATTATAGTCACCCCAAGATCTTTTTTATTGAGTGAAGTTTGCAGTCTTTGTCCACCTAGACTATACTCTGTCTACGGTCTTCTTTGCCCTTCCCCGATCTTCATGACTTTGCATATGGCGGGGTAAAATTCAAGGAGCCAGTTGCTGGACCAGGCTTGTAGCCTGTCCAGGTATCTTTGTAGTCCTGCCTGACCCTCATCCGATTTAATTCCCATTAACGTCACATCATCAGCAAACAGGGACACTTCTGAGTCTACCCCTTCTGTTATGTCATTCACATATACCAAAAACAGCACAGGTCATAGGACTGACCCCTGTGGAACCCCGCTCGTCCCTGGCGCCCACTCTGACACATTGTCACGTACCATGACTCGTTGTTGCCTCCCTGTCAGGTATTCTCTGATTCATTGCAGTGCCTTTCCTGTAATGCGTTCTTGATCCTCTAGCTTTTGCATTAACCTCTTGTGGGGAATTGTGTCGAAGCTCTTCTTGCACTCCAAGAAAATGCAGTCAATCCACCCCTCTCTCTGGTGTCTTACTTCCATTACCTTGACATAAAACTCCAGTAGGTTTGTGACACAGGATTTTCCTTTCCTTAAACCGTGCTGGTTGTCGTTTATAACCTTGTGTTTTTCTAGGTGCTCCAGCACTCTCCTCCTGATGATTTTCTCCATGACTTTGCATACTATACACGTCAGTGACACAGGTCTGTAGTTTAATGCCTCGTATCTGTCTCCTTTCTTAAAAATTGGGACTACATTTGCCATCTTATACACCTAAGGTAGTTGCCCACCGCCTTTGAGGTATCAAGTTCACATAGCAGCTCATCCTCGGTTTTGTGTATTTCATCCAGCACTTGTTGGTGTGCCTCCCTATTCTGAATTCCTGGAGTTCTTCCATTCTCCACTGTGAATACTTCTTTAAATCTCATATTGAGCTCCTCACATTCTTCTTGGTCATTTCTTGTGAACTCCCCACCTTCCTTCCTCAGCCTGATTACCTGGTCCTTAACTGTGGTTTTCCTCCTGATGTGGCTATGCAACAGCTTCGAGTCAGACTTGACTTTCGATGCTATGTCATTTTCATATTGTCGCTGAGCCTTCCTTCATATTTGTGCATATTCGTTTCTGGCTCCTCGGCTAACCTCTTTATTTTCCTGGGTCCTTTGTCTTCTGTACTTTTTCCATACTCTAGTACACTTAGTTTTTGCCTCCCTACACTTTTGGGTGAACCAAGGACTTGTTCTGGTCTTCCCATTATTTCTGTTTCCCTTGGGGACAAACCTCTTCTCTGCCTCCTTGCATTTTGTTGTCACAAAGTCTATTATTTCTTTTACTGGTTTTCCTGCCAATTCTCTCTCCCACTGAACGTCTTGTAGGAAGTTCCTCATGCTTGTGTACTCCCCTCTTTTGTAGTTTGTTTTTTCCCGTCCTATTCCTGCTACCCTCTCCACTTGTAGCTCAACTATGTAATCAAAGCACAGAACCACATGATCACTA
This sequence comes from Cherax destructor, assembly GCA_009830355.1. Classification (NCBI taxonomy): domain Eukaryota; kingdom Metazoa; phylum Arthropoda; class Malacostraca; order Decapoda; family Parastacidae; genus Cherax; species Cherax destructor. Next base: position 25,748 of record WNWK01002716.1, read on the forward strand.
GCTCCAAGGGACCTTTCGTACGTGATATCCTTGATGTCCGAACTACTCAAAGTGAATACTAGGTCCAGTCATGCTGGATCATCCTTACCTCTCTCTCTCTGGTAGTATCTCTAACATGTTGATGCATAAGGTTTTCCAGTACCACATCCATCATCTTGGCTCTCCATGTTTCAGGACCTATGGGGCTCCAGGTTTTTCCAGTCAATCTTGTGATTGAAATCACCCATAACTAGTAACTTTGCTCTCCCCATGTGAGCTCTTCTGGCCACCTGGGATAGTGTGTCTACCATTGCTGTGTTGCTCTCATCGTATTCTTCTCTTGGCCTCCTGCAGTTCTGTGGTGGGTTGTACATTTCTGCAATTACCACCTTATGGCCCTCAGACTGGATTGTTCCTACTATGTAATTCCTTTCTCCAATCTTGTCCATTTCTTCCATTTCCTCAAATCCCCATCGGTTTTTAATGAGCAGTGCAACCCTCCTCCCCCTATGCTCCTTCTATCTTTCCTCAGGATATGATATCCAGGTGGGAAAATTGAGTCAATTATTGTCCCAGTGAGTTTCGTTTCTGTGACTGCTATGATGTCTGGGGATGTCTCCTTGATTCTTTCGTGCCACTCCTCACATTTTCCGTTATTCCATTCGCGTTCGTATACCAAACCTTCAATCACTTTTTCCTCTTGTAAGCCACAAAATTGTCCGAAAATTTGTCATCTGGGTCATGTCGTCCTCTCGTATTACTTTCATGATATTTTCAATCGCTTTTTTCTCCTTCTGTTTACTTGCTTGATAAGTTTCCCCTTCAACTTCCTGGAGCCCATAGACAAAAACTGGCTTCTTCCTTTCGTCTTCTCACTGTATTTCCCTTTGCATCTCTTGAGACGATTTAGTTTCTGACATTGAAGCATTACTTCCTTCAATCTCTTCCCTAGCTGATGTACTCACCTAATTGTGGTTGCAGGGGTCGATTCACAGCTCCTGGCCCCGCCTCTTCACTGGCCGTTACTGGGTCACTCTCACTGCGCCATGAGCTTTATCATACCTCTTCTTAAAGCCATGTATTTAACCTGTCTCCACTACATCGCTTCCCAAACTATTCCACTTCCTGACCATTCTGTGACTGAAGAAATACTTCCTAACATCCCTGTGATTCATTTGAGTCATCAACTTCCAACTGTGTCCCCTTGTTGCTCTGTCCCATCTCTGGAACATTCTTTGGGTCAGATGCTATGTCATTCTTGTATTGTCTTTGGGCCTCCCTTCTTACCTGTGCATATTCATTTCTGGTTCTAAGACTGTTCTCCTTATTCTCCTGGGTCCTTTGTCTTCTGTACTTCTTCCATTCCCTGGCACTCTTGGTTTTAACTTCCCTGCACCTTTGGGTGAACCATGGGCTCATCCTGTTTTTTTCGCTTCTCCTGTTACCCTTGGGTATAAACCTCTCCTCAGCTTTCTTGCAAATTGTTGTCATATATTCAATTATCTCGTTTACTGACTTCCCTGCCATCTCTCTGTCCCACTGAACTCCGTGCAGGAAGTTCTTCATGCCCACGTAGTCACCTTTCTTGTAGTTTGGCTTCATTCGTGCAGTCCTTCCTGCTTCCCCCTCCACTTGTAACTCTACTATGAATTCGAAGCTTAGAACCATATGATCACTGGCCCCAAGGGGGTTTTCATGTGTAATGTCCTCAATATCTGCACTACTCAGGGTGAATACTAGGTCCAGTTTCGCTGGTTCGTTCTCTCCTCTCTTTCTGGTAGTGTCCCTTACATGTTGGTACATGAGATTTTCCAGTACCACCTCCATCATCTTATCCCTCCACGTTTCTTGGCCCCCATGTGGCTCTAAGTTCTCCCAACCGATTTCTTTATGGTTGAAGTCACCCATGATCAGTAGCTTCGCCCTGCTCGCATGAGCCCTTCTGGCCAATTCGGCCAGTGTGTCAACCATCGCTCTATTACTCTCATCATACTCTTGCCTTGGCCTCCTGCTGTTCTGTGGTGGGTTATACATCACTGCAATTACCATCTCTGTCCCCTCTCTCCAGCTCATCAAAATCCCATCGGTTTTTGATCAGCAGTGTCACTCCTCCACCCTTTCTGTTCCCTCTGTCTTTCCTCAGGATCTGATATCCCGTTGGAATGACGGCATCTGTTATCATCCCTATGAGCTTTGCTTCAGTGAGGGCTATGATGTCCGGTGATGCCTCATTGACTCATTCATGCCACTCCTCCCAGTTATTCGTTATTCCATCTGCGTTGGTGTACCATACCTTCAGTTTCCTCTCCAACACTGTGTTTTGGAGGGTCTGTGGGGGTGGGGACCCTGGTCTGTGTGTGTGCGTGTGCGTGTGTGTGTGTGTGTGTGTGTACTCACCTAGTTGTACTCACCTAGTTGTGGTTGCAGGGGTCGAGTCATAGCTCCTGGCCCCGCCTCTTCACTGGCCGCTACTGGGTCACGCTCCCTGCTCCATGAGCTTTATCATACCTCTCCTTAAAGCTATGTATGGAACCTGCCTCCACTACATCGCTTCCCAAGCTATTCCACTTCCCGACCACTCTATGACTAAAGTAAAACTTCCTAACATCCCTGTGATTCATTTGAGTCTTCAACTTCCAACTGTGTACCCTTGTTGCTGTGTCCCATCTCTGGAACATTCTGTTTCTGTCCACCTTGTCTATTCCTCTCAGTATCTTATATGTCTTTATCATGTCCCCCCTATCTCTCCTGTCCTCCAGTGTCGTCAGGTCGATTTCCCTTAACCTCTCCTCGTAGGACATACCCCTTAGCTCCGGGACTAGTCTTGTTGCAAACCTTTGAACTTCCTCTAGCTTCTTTACATGCTTGGCTAGATGTGGGTTCCAAACTGGTGCTGCATACTCCAGTATGGGCCTAACGTACACAGTGTACAGGGTCCTGAACGATTCTTTATTAAGATGACGGAATGCTGTTCTTAGGTTAGCTAGGCGCCTATATGCTGCAGCAGTTATTTGGTTGATGTGCGCCTCAGGAGATGTGCCTGGTGTTATACTAACCCCAAGTTCTTTTTCCTTGATTGAGATTTGTAGTCTCTGGCCCCTAGACTGTACTCCGTCTGGTGTCTTCTATGCCCTTCCCCAATCTTCATGACTTTGCACTTGGTGGGGTTGAACTCCAGGAGCCAATTGCTGGACCAGGCTTGCAGCCTGTCCAGATCCTTTTGTAGTTCTGCCTGGTCCTCGTCCGATTTAATTATTCTCATCAAATTCACATCATCTGCAAACAGGGACACTTCGGAGTCTATTCCTTCCGTCATGTCGTTCACAAATACCAGAAACAGCACCGGTCCTAGGACTGACCCCTGTGTAACCCCACTCGTCACTGGCGTCCACTCTGACACCTCGCCACGTACCATGACTCGCTGCTGTCTTCCTCACAGGTATTCCCTGATCCATTGTAGTGCCTTCCCTGTTATCCCTGCCTGGTCCTCCAGCTTCTGCACTAATCACTTGTGTGGAACTGTGTCAAACGCCTTCTTACAGTCCAGGAATATGCAATTTACCCACCCTTCTCTTGTCTTACTGCTGTCACCCTGTCGTAGAACTCCAGTAGGTTTGTGACACAGGATTTCCCGTCCTTGAAACTGTGTTGGCCGTCGTTGATAAGCTCATTCCTTTCTAGGTGCTCCACCACTCTTCTCCTGATAATCTTCTCCATGACCTTGCATACTATACATGTCAGTGACACTGGTCTGTAGTTTAGTGCTACGTTCCTGTCTCCTTTTTTAAAGATTGGAACTACATTTGCTGTCTTCCATACCTCAGGTAGTTGCCCTGTTCCGATAGACGTGTTGAAGATTGTTGTTAGGGGTACACATAGCTCCTCTGCTCCCTCTCTCAGGACCCATGGAGAATTGTTATCCGGCCCCATCGCCTTTGAGGTATCCAGCTCGCTTAGTAGCTTCTTCACTTCCTCCTCAGTTGTGTGTATTGTGTCCAGCACTTGATGGTGTACCCTACCTCTCCTCCTTTCTGGAGGCCCTTCTATCTCCTCTGTGAACACCTCTTTGAATCTCATGTTTAGCTCCTCACACACTTCGCGGTCATTTCTTGTGACCTCCCCTCCTTCCTTCCTCAGCCTGTTCACCTGGTCCTTGACTGTTGTTCTCCTCCTGATGTGACTGTACAACAGCTTCGGGTCAGATTTGGCTTTCGCTGCTATGTCATTCTCTTACTGTCGTTGGGCCTCCCTTCTTACCTGTGCATATTCGTTTCTGGGTCTACGACTGCTCTCCTTATTTTCCTGGGTTCTTTGCCTTCTATACTTCTTCCATTCCCTAGCACACTTGGTTTTGGCTTCCCTGCACCTTTGGGTGAACCATGGGCTCATCATACTGTTGTGTGGGTCTTGGGAGAGATATTTAGGTAGACATAGACACTCCTTGTAGGATGGTTACGGTATATTTACGGTATGAGTAGGAGAGAGTCCAGCCACGTCTGTCCAGTTATAGGTCTGACGCTAGTGAGAGTGTACGCCTATCTGAGGCTGTGCACATGCGCTGAGCCTCTGACGTCAGCGGGTATCGTGACGTCACACGCAAAGGGACCAGCTGTATAAGTGGGATGAATGCTGATACACTACACAAGTGTATATATGATACTGACACGACAGCTCGGCCATGTTATCGTATGACGTCTCGGCATACTATACAACTCTATAGGCTGAACAGACAGGTGGTTCTGGGTGAATCTATACAATAGCAAACACATTATAACTTGGAACTAATCAAGATTAATCTTACTCTCGCACTTCTTGAGTTAACAGTACTTAAGAGAATGTTAATGGATCTAGATATAAACATTATATATATATTACAATTGCAAATTTGATCGATCAATCGATGTGTATTCATGCACTCTTCGGCTTCTGAGGAAGAATAAATATATACAGGGAAGAAGTTTTAACAGGAAAGATAAACTCGGCTAACACGGGTTATACTGTTAAAACTCAGAACTCAGAGAGAACTTGAACACACAAACATCTTGCTAGATACTGGAAATCTAATAACAAAACACACAGTCAATAATTCGGTTCTAAACTAGATTTTCTAATTTTCTATCTTTAGCTCACAACTTATGATCACTTTCCTACTGGAGGAATGAACAACTCGGTATTGATCAACTTATAATCACTTTCCTACTGAAGGAATGAACAGACTCGGTGGAGTGGATGGATCTCTCCCCGGTTGAAATAGTTAGCTCAAAGACACAAAGTATGAGCAAAGGAGAACGGCTCTCACTATCTCTTACTGCAGGTAAGAATTACTCGACACACGACACTTTACTCTGCAAAGGCTTACTGTCAACTGGAAGGAACACTATCTGGAACACGAGGGACAACAACTGGCACTCTAGTGAATACACTAGCAACAGAAACGGCTTTCTGCAATTGCTTTTGCATCAGCGAGAGATGCTATAACTCATTCAAATAGTCTTTCTTCAACAAAGCGTCCCCTGGAGAGGAACTACTACTTGAACTAGCAGCATTGCAAGGATAGACTCAGTACTCAAAGCGGTCACTGTCAACCTTGTCGATTCCCCGCAGTATTTTGTATGTAGTTATCATGTCTCCTCTGACCCTTCTTTCCTCCAGTGTTGTTAGTCCTATTTCCCTCAACCTTTCTTCATAGGACAGACCCCTGAGTTGTTGAACTAACCTCGTCGCAAACCTTTGCACTTTATATAGCTTCTTTATGTGCTTGACCAGGTGTGGGTTCCAGACTGATGCTGCATATTCTAGTATGGGCCTGACATACACGGTGTACAGTGTCTTGAACGATTCCTTGTTAAGGTAACGGAACGCTAATCTTAGGTTTGCCAGTCGCCCATATGATGCCGCAGTTATCTGGTTGATGTGTGCCTCCGGAGACGTGCTTGGCGTTATACTCACCCCAAGGTCTTTCTCCTTTGCCGAGGTTTGTAGCATTTTTCCGCCTAGCCTGTACTCTGTCAGCGGTCTTCTTTGCCCTTCTCCGATCTTCATGACTTTGCATTTGGTGGGATTGAATTCGAGAATCCAGTTGCTAGACCAGATGTCAAGCTTGTCCAGGTCTGTTTGAAGTCCTGCTTGGTCCTCTTCCGATGTGATTCTCCTCATTAATTTCACATCATCTGCGAACAGAGACACTTCTGAGTCTAACCCGTCCGTCATGTCATTTACATTTACCAAGAATAACACTGTATTCCCTGATCCATTCCAGTGCCCTTCCTGTTATACATGGTTGTTCTTCCAACTTCTTTACTAATCTCATGTGAGGAACTGTGTCGAAGGCCTTCCTGCAGTCCAGGAAAATACAATCAACCCACCCTTCTCTCTCTTGACTTACCTCTGTTACTTTATCATAGAACTCCAGGAGGTTTGTTACACAGGATTTGCCTTCCCGGAATCCGTGCTGTCTGGTGTTTATTATCCTGTTCAGCTCCAGATGCTCCACCATTCTTTTTGTGATGATTTTCTCCAGGACTTTGCTCACTATACACGTAAGTGACACCGGTCTATAGTTTAGTGCCTCTTTTCTGTCTCCTTTTTTAAAGATGGGGACTACGTTGGCATTTTCTATACCTCAGGTAGCTGCCCAGTTTCAAGGGATGTGTTGAATATTATGGTAAGTGGCACACTCAGTACCTCAGCTCCTTCCTGGAGAACCCACGGGGAGATATTGTCGGGACCCATCGCCTTTGAGGTATCAAGGTCACTGAGTAACTGCTTCACCTCCTCCTCAGTTGTGTGTATGCCCTCTAGCACTTGATACATCCCTTGTTGGTGACGCACCCCATCCTGTCTACCCAGCTGCCTTCCTTCCTCCACTGTGAATACTACCTTGAACCTCAAGTTGAGTTCTTCACATACCTCTTGATCGTTACTTGTGAGTTACTCAGCCTTATAACCTGGTCCTTGACTGTTGTCTTCCTTCTGATGTGACTGTACATCAGTTTCGGGTCGGACTTAACTTTTGATGCTATGTCGTTTTCGTACTGTTTCTGGACCTCCCTCCGTACCTGTGCATACTCGTTTCTAGCTCTTCTACTAATCTCTTTGTTTACTTGGGTTCTTTGCCTTCTGTACCGTTTCCATTCTCTGACACTCTGAGTCTTTGCCTCCCTGCACCTTTGGGTAAACCAGGGGCTCTTTCTGTCCTTCCCATTTAATCTTTTTCCTCTGGGTATAAACCGTTCCTCTGCCTCGTTGCACTTTGCCCCTACGTATTCCATCATTTCATTTATTGCCTGTCCTTCCATTTCCCTTTCCCACTGAACCTCCTGCAGGAAATTCTCATGCCAGTGTAGTTTCCTCTTTTAAAGTCTGGTTTGTCTCTTTCGGTACCGTTTTCCCTCTCCACCTGTAGCTCTACAATGTACTCAAAGCTCAGCACCATATGGTCGCTGGCTCCCAGGGGGCTCTCGTGTGTTATGTCTTCAATTTCTGAGCTGTTCAGGGTGAATACAAGGTCCAGTCTTGCTGGTTCATCCTCTCCTCTCACTCTGTTCGTGTCCCTGACATGTTGGTGCATCAGGTTTTCCAGTACCACGTCCATCATCTTGGCTCTCCAAGTTTCTGGACCCCCACGTGGTTCTTGGTTCTCCCAGTCGATCTCCCTGTGGTTAAAATCGCCCATGACCAGTAGCTTCGCTCTGCTCATGTGCGCTTTTCTTGCCACCTCCGCCAGAGTGTCCACCATCGCTCTGTTGTTCTCATCATATTCCTCACCTGGCCTCCTACAGTTTTGTGGTGGGTTATACATCACTGCAATGACTATCTTGTTCTCCCCAGACTGGATGGTACCTACTATGAAGTCCCTTTCTCTACACACCTCCATTCCTTCCATTTCCTCAAATCTCCAACGGTTCCTTACAAGCAGTGCGACCCCTCCTCCCTCCCTACTCCTTCTATCTTTCCTCAGGATCTGATATCACTGTGGGAAGATTGCATCTGTTACTGTCTCATTGAGTTTAGTTTCTGTGACGGATATGATGTCTGGGGACACCTCACCTATTCTTTCATTCCACTCTTCATACTTATTCGTAATTCCATCCGCGTTTGTGTACCAAACCTTCAACCTTGTTTCCAATACTGTGGCCCTGGGGAGATTTTGGTGGGTTGGGGGGGGTGTGGGCATGGTGGCCATAGGGGGATGCAGCTTGGTTGGGGGGGATTGTATGGTTGGGGTATGGGTTGGTGGGGTGGAGTTTGTGGTGGGGGTGGGGGTAGCGGTGTTGGTGAGTTTTGGGTTGCTGAGGTAGGGATGGGGGGACTGATGAGTGTGTGTGGTGTTAAAGTGTATGGTTGCCGTGGGGTTGTTGTGATTTGAGGCCCGCCGTGGGTACTTCCAGTGTGTGTGTTTGTCCTGCTTGGGCTTGGTGTCCTCCGTATCTCCGTGTGTGTGTATGTGTGTGTGTGTGTGAGTGTGTGTGTATGTGTGTGTGCGTCTATGCGAAAATTCAAGTTAATTATGTTTATTTATTTTCTACGTTTTAGGATGCAGGCACCCCGCCACGACCAATCATCATGAATGAGGTATGTTTGCCAACAAACATCTGGGAGTTTGATAACTTATGAATTGACAATTATGAGCCAAAAATACACACACACAGGAGCTAAGTCTCGACTCCTGTACACACGCACAGGCAATAAGGCTGAGGAAGGAAGGAAGGAGGAGAGCTCACAGGGAGTGAACAGGAAGCATATGAGGAGCTCAGCTCACGATTCAGGAAGGTATTCACAGATGAGACAGAAAGGCTTCCAGCAAACCGAGGTAGTAGGTTGCACCAGCAAGTGCTGGACACACTTTACACCATGTACGTCAGGCCCATGGTCAAACACTTCAAGGCCCTGGTCAGGACCTGTATGTCAGGCCCTGGTCAAACACGTCAAGAAATTATAGAAAGGGCAAAGATTTTCAACAAGATTAGTCCCTGAGCTGATGGGTATATCGTGCGAGGAGAGGTTAAGCGAATACAACCTGACGACACTGGAAGACAGGAGGGATAGTGTGTTCACCTAAGTACGGTGTCCGGAGGTGTAGAGCTATTATGATTAGGATCTCTATTAGTATTTTGCTGACGCTTGCTTTTAGGGTCCGGCTAGCTAGGAAGCTTCTCTGCCGCTTCTCTGAAAATTTTATACGTAATTTTTGTTGTTCCTCCACGCTCACGTATCGAAGGCTTTTACAATGTCTGTGATTTTCAAATGATCCTAAAAGTTTAACATTTTCCATGAATATACATTGTGTAAAATTTAGTGTTGTGTTGCTAGGAGAGGTTAAGCGAATACAACCTGACGACACTGGAAGACAGGAGGGATAGAGGGGACATGACAACGACATATAAAATACCAAGTGTAATTGACAAGGTGGATAGAGATACAATATTTCATAGAAGGGACACAATAGTAAGGGGCCACAACAGGAAGTAGATAACTCACTCACAGGGATGTTAGGAAAAATTTCTTCAGTCACAGAGTTGCCAGGAAGTGGAATAATGTGGAGAGTGATGTAACAGAGGCAATTTCCATACATAGCTTTAAGATGTACCATAAACCATATGAAGCAGGGAAAGAGTGGACCTAGTGTCGACCAGTGAAGAGGAGGGGCCCCTGAGGTATCATTCGCCCTCCTGTAATAGGTAAGTACAAATAGGGGAGTACACAGTTCAATTCAGTTTCACACACAGTTCATTTGGTTTACATTTGATGTGTCTGACATCAAATGGTCAGGTTAGTTTCTATGGTATAGCATTGGACTCCCAATTTTCGGACCGCTGTTCGAGCCCCTCGTCCACCCTTCTGTATATTCATGGACAGCAGTTTATCACTACTTAATTTGAGTTCATAGACAATGTAGCATTGAGAAGGGTAAGTAAAAATCTACTGTTAAAGTTCCTGGGCCGAGGATAGGAGTTCAGTTGAGTTACAGTTAATGACCTCTGATTCGCGGTTTTCTTAATGATTCAAAATTACGTCTTTCGTGATTTCATTAATATATACATATATATATATATATATATATATATATATATATATATATATATATATATATATATATTATAAATATATATATATATATATATATAATATATATATATATATATTATAAATATATATATATATTTATATATTATATATATATATATATATACATTATAAATAATATATATAAATATATTATATTATATTATATATAAAATACTATATATATATATATATATATATATATATATATATATATATATATATATATATATATATAAATATGTTTACAAGCATACAATAAAAACTATATATATCATTTCATATTCTTAGATATATACATACTACTAAAACTCAACATTAACACCCTCCTTCACCAAGTGGCGGCACTGACATACTTCCCATCTCCGAATCAAGTCTTGGCCATGGCGGTTCACTGACAGCTACAGAATAAATTTACCTTGTTTACAGTGCACAGCACGTCAACTTCCCTCAAAAACCAGTCTGTGTTTCTCTCAACTCTTCAAAGTTACCTACATAACAGCACGTCGTTACCTTTTGGAAGTCCAACCCAAGGCACAGAAAACCTTCTTTACCCCCTCCCTCCAATCGACCCCTACACCGACCCCAACACCGTCTTCCCTCCACTACAGATTTATGCACTCTCGAAGTCATTCTATTTTGTTCCATCCTCTCTACATGTCCAAACCATCTCAATAACCCCTCCTCAGCCCTCTGGATAATAGTTTTGGTAATCCCACACCTCCTCCTAATCTCCAAACTACGGATTCTCTGCATTATATTCACACCACACATTGCCCTCAGACATGACATCTCCACTGCCTCCAGCCTTCTCCTTGTTGCAACATTCACACCCATGCTTCACACCCATATAAGAGTGTTGGTATAACTATACTCTCATACATTCCCCTCTTTGCTTTCATGGATAAAGTTCTCTGTCTCCACAAGCTCCTCAGTGCACCACTCACCTTTTTCCCCTCGTTAATTCTATGATTCACCTCATCCTTCATAGACCCATCTGCTGACACATCCACTCCCAAATATCTGAACACATTCACCTCCTCCATACTCTCTCCCTCCAATCTAATATCCAATCTTCCGTTATCTAATTATTTGTTATCCTCATCATCTTACTCTTTCCTATATTCACTTTTAATTTCCTTCTATTGCATACGCTACCAAACTTATCCACCAACCTCCGCAACTTCTCTTCAGAATCCCCCAAAAGCACAGTGTCATCAGCAAAGTGCAACTGTGACAACTCCCACTTTGTGTTAGATTCTTTAACTTTTAACCCAACACCTCTTCCCAACACCCAAGCATTCACTTCTCTTACAACTCCATCTATAAATATACTGAACAACCATGGTGACATCACACATCCCTGTCTAAGGCCTACTTTTACTGGGAAATAATCTCCCTCTCGCCTACATACTCTAACCAGAGCCTCATTATCCTCGTAAAACTTTTCAACGCTTTCAATAACCTACCTCCTATTCCATACATTTGCAACATCTGCCACATTGCCCCCCTATTCACCCTATCATATGCTTTTTCCAAATTCATAAATGACACAAACACCTCTTTACCCTTATCTAAATAATGTTCACCTATATGTTTCACTGCAAACACTTGGTCTACACACCCTTCCTAAAGCCTCCTTGTTCATCTGCTATCCTGCTCTCCGTCTTACTCTTAATTCTTTCAATATTAACTCTACCACACACTTTACCTGATATACTCAACAGACTTATTCCCCTATAATTTTCACACTCTCTTTTGTCCCCTTTGCCTTTATACAAAGGAATTATGCATGCTTTCTGCTAATCCTTAGGTACCTTCCCCTCTTCCATACATTTATTAAATAAAAACACTAATCACTCCAAAACTATATCCCAACCTGCCTTTAACATTTCTATCTTTATCTCATCAATCCCAGCTGCTTTACCCCCTTTCATTCTACTCACTGCCTCATGAACTTTCCCCACACTCACAACTGGTTCTTCCTCACTCCTATAAGATGTTATTCCTCCTTGCCCTATACACGAAATCACAGCTTCCCTGTCTTCATCAACATTTAACAATTCCTCAAAACATTCCTTACATCTTCCAGATACCTCTAACTCTCCATTTAATAACTCTCCTCCCCTATTTTTAACTGACAAATCCATTAGTTCCCTAGGCTTTCTCAACTTTTAATCTCACTCCAAAACTATTTCTTATTTTCAACAAAATTTGTTGATAACATCTCACACACTCTCTCATTTGCTCTCTTTTTACATTGCTTCTCCACTCTCTTAACCTCTTTTTCTCTCCATATACTCTTCCCTCCTTGCATCACTTCTACTTTGTAAAAACCTCTCATATGCTAACTTTTTCTCTCTTACTACTCTCTTTACATCATCATTCCACCAATCGCTCTTCTTCCCTCCCGCACTACCTATACTCTCACTAGCCCATCTGTCCTCCAACAGTTGTTTATATCTTACCCTCCTCCTTTGTATCCCATCTACCTATATATATATATATATATATATATATATATATATATATATATATATATATATATATATATATATATATATATATATATATATATATATATATATATATATATATATATAATACATATATATATATACATATGGAGGAGATTCATAATCTTTGACAATCTTTGACATATTGCACCATTGTATTCATGTTCATGTTTGTGTTTTCTATCAATGTATTATGTATATTAATAAAGCATTCATATATATATATATATATATATATATATATATATATATATATATATATATATATATATATATATATAAAATATATATATATATATTAAAATCCGAGCACGTACCTTGGTGTGGGTGCTTCTGGAGTATACCTGGAGTATACCTGGAGAGAGTTCCAGGGGTCAACGCCCCTGCGGCCCGGTCTGTGACCAAGCCTCATGTTGGATCAGAGCCTGATCACTTAAGTTGTTACTGCTGGCCGCACGCAGTCCAACGGACGAACCACAGCCTGGCTGGTCAGGTACCGACTTTAGGTGCCTGTCCAATGCCAGCTTGAAGACAGACAGGGGTTTGTTGGTAATCCCCCTGATGTATGCTGGGAGGCAGTTGAATAATCTTGGGCCCCTGACACTTATTGTGTTGTCCCTCAACGTGCTAGTGGCACCCCTGCTTTTCATTGGGGAGATGTTACATCGCCTGCCGAGTCTTTTGCTTTCGTAGGGAGTGACTCTCGTGTACAAGTTTGGTACTAATCCCTCGAGAATTTTCCACGTGTATATAATAATGTATCTCTCCCGCCTGCGTGCTAGGGGGTACAGGTTTAGGAACTTCAAGCGTTCCCAGTAACTGAGGTGGTTTATTGCAGTTATGCGTGCCGTGAAGGTTCTCTGTACATTTTCTAGGTCAGCAATTTCACCTGCCTTGAAAGGTGCAGTTAGTGTGCAGCAATATTCCAGCCTAGATAGAACAAGCGACCTGAAAAGTGTCAACATGGGCTTGGCATCCCTGGTTTTGAAGGTTCTCATTATCCATCCTGTCATTTTTCTAGCAGAGGCGATTGCTACGGTGTTATGGTCCTTGAAGCTGAGATCCTCTGACATGATCACTCCCAGGTCTTTGACATTAGTTTTTAGCTCTATTGTGTGGTTAGAATTTGTTTTATACTCCGATGAAATTTTAATTTCCTCACGTTTTCCATATCTGAGTAATTGAAATTTCTCATTATTGAACTTCATATTGTTTTCTGCAGCCCATTTAAAGATTTGGTTGATGTCTGCTTGGAGTCTTTTAGTGTCTTCAATGGTGGACACTGTCATACAGATTCGGGTGTCATCTGCAAAGGAAGACACAGCACTGTAGTTTATATCCCTGTCTATGTCCGATATAAGGATGAGGAACAGGATGGGAGCGAGTACTCCCAGCAAATTCGTTCTACTTCCCGTTTGGTGTAGTAGCCTCCACGACCAGAATATATAGTACGTATTGCACATCATGAGGCGGGTACAACATCACGGGTTCGATCCCCCGGCTAGTCGCAGTGTTGTTATTGATTAAATACCACTCGTTCGTGGTTACAATATTATATAGACTGCTTGTGGAGGCTAGTACACCAAACGGGGGGAAGAATGAAATTAGCTCTTGAGGCTCCATCGTATGTCCTCGGATCACTGTATATCACCTAGAGCTAAAACAACTCATCAGGACCTTGTAAAATTGCAGAAAAGAGGAGGATGTCTAAGCAAATAACGTTCCCTGAGGACCGCCTTTACTGGAGTGAGCGAGGGAGAGAGAAAGGAGAGGGTATTGGAAGTGCCCAACGGCACAAACAGTGCCTCACGAAATCGTAATGACACGATTGCAAACAAACCATACCACGGGTGTGGTTCGAACCCGCGGTCACAGAGTCACAGGTGGCCCGGTGGTCTGGTAACTAGAGCTATTGCTTCACACACGGAGGGCCCGGGTTCGATTCCCGGCGGGTGAAAACATTTCGACGTGTTTCCTTACACCTGTTGTCATGTTCAACTAGCAGCAAATAGGTACCTGGGTGTTAGTCGACTTGCGTGGGTCGCATCCTGAGGGACAAGATTAAGGACCCCAATGGAAATAAGACAGACAGTCCTCGATGACGCACTGCTTTTCTTGGGTTATCCAGGGTGGCTAACCCTCCGGGGTTAAAAATCCGAAGAAATCTTATCTTATCTTATCTCAAAATTCCAAAATAGCCAGAAAGATGAATATTATACATTAGAAAAAATCCCACAAGCATTGATATTGTAATAGCCTAAACGAAATTAACGTGGCAATAATAAAACAAATCGGTCATATTCCGCTATGATATCAATAACTTTAATATCACTTCTATATCACTGTCAGTGATATAGAAGTCACTGGCAATTATATCCTCCAAGGGACAATGTGTCCATTTAAATTATTAGAGAAAACGGTACCATATATAGGGGAGACTTCTAAAAGTTATGTACAGGAAAAGGGGCTCATTAAAATAGAGGGGGGAATCATCTGCAATAACAAGAAAGCCGGCCACACATATCCATGGTACATCATTATCAGTAGATGTGCCAGAGTTCTCCCCAGTTATGTGGGTGAAAGATTAATTAAAGATCGCACTTGTAAAAATTCATCCACAATTTCTCACAAAATTAATAAGATATCAACATAATAGTTACAAAACCGAGATATTCCAGGGGTTTTGTTGAGAAGTCGGTATTGGCAGCCAAGAAGACTTGTTGTTAAACCCCGGGAAATATTTTCCAGGAAAAATATATTGGTTTTGCCTTACAATGAGAATATGACCAGCCTGCCTGATGCATTAAAAAAGCCCAATATAAATATTATTTTCAAGAACATTAGGACAGTGAAGCATAAGTTGATTAAGAATGCACCATCCACCATTGTTAATGGTGTTTACAAGGTCTCATGCACACAATGCCCTCTTTTGTATGTAGGACAGATAGGTAAACCACTTGAAATCAGATTAGCCCAACATCATTACTCTGTAAGGACGGTTCAGGAATCAAATGGAATCTTTAATCATGTTAGTTCTTGCAATTATCCATCAAACATGATAGGAAAGCCTTAAATAAGTGATGGAACATGCAAATTCGACAGTCATTTAGTACCTTCAATTTGTGCATAATCTTAAGCAAGGATGCTATACAAAATCCCAGGATGGCTCATTATGTAACGGGTCCTTGTGAGGACTTAATAATATATTGTTTGCAAAGTAGTTAGACTGTTGGGTTTAGTCCTGACTCTTTCTCTTCTACTTCAGCTCTTCCTCTCACCGGCTATTCTTCTTCTGTCCCCACTTCCCCCTCGCCCCTAGTGGGTCCTTACCTGAGAGTCTGAACTGAGGACTTAATGATGTTAGACCATTGTTCTCCACATCTGTCCTTCACGTTTCGGTCTTCTGAGATCCTTCCAGCTTGTGTCCAAAAATAGGGTAGGCCAGGAAGGTTTGGAATTAACTTCACTTTATGTAGGTGACAGTATGCCCATGTTAGCGTTTAATTTCTCTGTTTCCGTTTTGAGGGTAAACTATGATAGCTTCTTCTACACGTTTACCCATATTGGAATTTGCGTCCCACTATTAGTATCGAAGTATACGGTCTTTTCCGAAAAGTACAGCGTCTACCGTATGTTGGTGAAGGTGAGAATATGATTTAGTCAAATTCAAGTTAGATGTAATATTGTAATAGGTAGACAGTAGTACTGTTTTGACAGTATAGTGTAATAAGTAGCTAGTAGCTATGGTAGTAGTTAACCTGTTTAGACCTTACATATGAGTGCAGTTACTCAGGTTTATGCAATATATATTTAGGAACATGAACACGTGTTTCGTAGGATAATAAATATACGTGAGTCTCCCAGTATATCACAGGGAAGCTGCACATAGCAATCTTGGTTGACAACGCTCTATGACACATTCTCTGACCTATAGGGAGACAATACATCTGATTCGTTTATTATTTAAAGTTACATACAGCCTGGGAATGTAGGTGTATTTACTCTTTGGGTAAAATATTTGAATACGTCAATAAATTAGTTGATGTAGATTAAAATTAGTTGATGTAGATTAACTATCTGTAAACTTTGGAAGTTCCTCCCTCCACTCCCTTCCCCTCCCCTCTCCCGTAAAGGGGAAGAGGGGACAAGTGGTGGTGGATGAGGAGCAGATGGCAGCCACACACTGTGACACCCTGACACTTTACGCTTCTCCCTTTACTCAAGACATTTTTCTCCTGTTTTATCGAATGGTTATTTCGTCGTCTTGGTAGCGGGATTGAATGATAAGGCTTCGGAGGCTTCTTACTTTATTTGCGATAATGTGAGGGTACACAGGCAGTGTGTTTGTGCCCATGGCCCGGGAGAGCAATGCCCATGCGAGGGAGAGAGGAGTAGGCCTTGAGAACTGAGTGAAGGCCGCTGAGAGAGTGAGAGAGAGGCAGGGGTAGCCACCGGCTTACCCTCTGGTAGAAACTATGGGAACAAATATGTAGGCTTACAGCCTACATTTTGCGCGGCTGGCAGACAGCATAGGCTGTCTATACAGACAGTTCAGGCTGTCTACAAGGCTGTTGCTAGCCTTGCAACATTGCATTGCTCCTGATGACACACAGAGAGTGTGAAAGGTCTTGATCGAGAGATTTCCATCACCATGTGTCTAGTTCTGTATTTGATTGAACTTTGTATAGAAAGCGGTTTGGTTATAGGTAATACATATTTTAAGAAAAAGAGGATAAATAAGTATACAAGATATGACATAGGGTGAAATGACAGTAGTTTGTTGGACTGCGTATTGGTAGATAAAAGACTGTTGAGTAGACTTCAGGATGTACATGTTTATAGAGGAGCCACAGATATATCAGATCACTTTTTAGTTGTAGCTACAGTGAGAGTAAAAGGTAGATGGGATACAAGGAGAATGGAAGCAGCAAATAAGAGAGAGGTGAAGGTTTATATACTAAAGGTGGAGGCATTAAGGGTAAGATATAAATAAATGGGCTAGTGTGAGTATAGGCAATGGGGTAGAAAATGTATGTGGTAAGTTTAAAAATATAGTGTTAGAGTGCTCAGGTTTTTACAAAGTAGAAGTGCTGCAAGGAGAGAGGAGTATATGGAGAGAAAAATAGAGGTTAAAAGAGTAGTCAAGCAATGTAAAAAGAGAGAGTGGGTGAGATGTTATCAACAAATTTTGGAGATTAATAAGTTGAGAAAACCTAGGGAAAAAATGGATTTGTCAGTTAAAAATAGGAGAGGAGAGATATTAAATGGAGAGTTAGAGGTATCGGGAAGATGAAGGGAATATTTTGAGGAATTATTAAATGCTGATGAAGACAGGGAAGCTGTGATTTCGTGTATAGGGCAAGGAGGACTAACATTTTATAGGAGTGAGGAAGAACCAGTTGTGAGTGTGAGGGAAGTTCGTGGGGCAGTGGGTAAAATGAAAGGGGGTAAGGCAGCTGGGATTGATGGGATAAAGATAGAAATGTTAAAAGCAGGTGGAGATATAGTTTTAGGGTGGTTAGTGTTTTTATTTAATAAATGTATGGAAGAGGGTAAGGTACCTAGGGATTGGCAGAGAGCATGCATAGTTCCTTTGTATAAAGGCAAAGAGGACATATATATAAGTGACAGCTGGGAGGGACTATTCTCAGCTGTCGTATCTGAGCGCCTCTGCAAAGACAGTGATTATGTATGAGTGTGGTGAAAGTGTAGAATGATGAAAGTATTTTCTTTTTGGGGATTTTCTTTCTTTTTGGGTCACCCTGCCTCGATGGGAGACGGCCGACGTGTTGAAAAAAAAATATATATATACTTGTGTGAGTGTGTATGTGTGCGTCTGTGCAAAAAATTCAAGTTAATTATATATACTTGTTTCACCTTTATAGGATGCAGGCACCCCGCCACGACCAATCATCATGAACGAGGTATAGTTGCCTACAAACATGTGCCAGTTTGATAACCTTGGAATTGACAATTATGAGCCACAAAAGACACACACAAACACATGCACACACACATAGACACACGGGAAGTGGAATAGTTTGGGAAGCGATGTAGTGGAGGCAGGTTCCATACATAGTTTTAAGAAGAGGTATGATAAAGCTCCTGGCGCATGGAGAGTGACCCAGTAGCGGGCAGTGAAGACGCGGGGCCAGGAGCTATGACTCGACCCCTGAAACCACAACTAGGTGAGTACAACTACGTGAGTACACGCTCACACATACACACACACACACACACACACACACACACACACACACACACACACACCATACTCACACACCACAAAGAAGACTGCAGACAGAATACAGTCTAGGGAGCCTCATTCAAGGAAAATGATCTTGGAGTGAGTATAACACCGAACATATCTCCTGAGGCGCACATCAACCAAATAACTGCTGCGGCATACGGGCGCCTGGCAAACCTAAGAACAGCATTCTGACATGTCAGTCAGGAGTCGTTCAGGACTGAACACCGTGTACATCAGGCCCATATTGGAATAGGCAATACCAGTTATGAACCAAAATAATATAACTTTCATTGGTGTCAAGTTTCGACTGCTTAGATATGGAAAAAATAAGAGCTAAAAAGGATCAAATACTCTATGTAAAACACATGAGGAGCACTAAATAGAAGTAAAGGAACATGTGGAGAGTCTGGGAGTAACGTCGGCTGACCTTTCTTTGAACGAACAGTTACCCTGAAAATGACACTGAAAATGATTGGATGGATACAGTGGATTTTCAGGATAAATGAAATAGTGACAATGGTGGGATATTTCAAAGCTCTTGTGCTGTCTCGCTTAGAGAGCTGTTTGGTATACTGACGGCTCCATTCACCTCAAGAGAGATATCAGAGCAGTAACAGATTCAAAGACCATTTATGGCCCATATAATACAAATAAAGCAATTAAATTACTGGTAATACCTCAAAGTAGTCACTGGAGCGAAGAAATACATCATAATATATACATGGAAAGCACTTGAGGGCCTGGTTACAAATCTGCATACTGCCATAACAATGAATGAGGGATATGAGAGAGAGCATGTATAATTATCTCAGAGAAAGGCAGGTGAGCTGTGGGCACAATAAGAAAACATTGTACCAACTTAAGAGGCCAATACTTTTTAACATCTCGCCAGAAAGTTTCGGAAAGACTTTTGGAACTAACCTATAAGAGGAAAGTAGACAATTTCCACCACCATCTCCCAGATGAACCAGGGTGTGATGGGTATGTGTACCAGCTGGCTACCAGCAGCAACAGCCTGGTTGACTTGGTAAACACATGAGTTGGAAAAATCCCGAAAACCATCAAAGGCAAAGATAATAAATACATACATACGTACGCACATACAAGCATACTGTACATACACCTAAACACCAGCATGAATCTACACTTGTGCCTACACTCACTTCTATAAATAAATAACATATTCCACCCTCTGTTTTCTGAACAGGAAGAAGAAGATCTTCTCGAAGACGCTTTTGTTGACGTCACCAACAGAAGAAAGAGAGACGCTCAACAACCAAGTATACTTGTAAGTTGTCCTCTGATTTTTTCTGGCTTGACTTAAAAGTAGCTATTTTTTATAATCTGTCTGTCTGTTGCTGCCTTTCTTTTGATTATTATTCTCTCTCTCTCTCTCTCTCTCTCTCTCTCTCTCTCTCTCTCTCTCTCTCTCTCTCTCTCTCTCTCTCTCTCTTTGCTCATGTGCTTTCCTGTCAATTTTCTTCAGTTTTCTTCTGATATTGTTTACATAGTCTGTATTAAAATGAGTAAACAATAAGTAACTCAACCTTCCTTTACTGCAGGACAAGGGATTCGAATACTCCAACCCTGACTATGTGGACGGGAATAAGCTGTTTGAGAAGGACATAATGTTGACGCCCGAACAGTGGCAAGCTTTAAGGGAGAGGAAAGCCATTCGTAACTTAGTCTACCGTTGGCCTAACGGTCCCAACGGCTACCCAGTGGTACCCTACGCCACAGTTAGTCCAGGTAAGCCAGATAAGGCAGTGGGTCAGTGTCTGCACACACTGAGTTCCAGGTACTTAAACACTATCCCGTTCAATTATCTGATGATTTGTTTAGTTCACAAACTAATTGGATTCATGAAGTTTACTCTTATTACTTCATAATCCTAAGTTGTTACGCGAGATCAATTTCCATCACAAAAAAAAAAGGTCGTAATTCGTACTCTGCGCGTTCCCATCAACGTATTTGAATATTCCATATCAAAAACTAATTCTACCTCATTTCGCAAAAATAAAGTATTATTACAGAGTGCTGAATGAGTTTCTAGTGAGGTTAAAAATCATAACTGAAGATCTGAAGTTATTCAGAAGAGAAACTCAGAAGTTATTCCATCAAAATTAATATCCCAATTTTTAGTAAAATAACAAATTGGCATCTTCACAAATATAAGCTAATTCAAACCATCCACTATGATCCAGCAACTTTGAAAGTTTAAATCCAATCAGACGAGGCATTCTTGTTAAGTCTATCTTCTTTGCTGCTTACATTGGGCAGTAGAATGGTAGCGTAGGTGCAGAGATACGGCCGATGACTAGACTCAGTTTATTAATGGCAAGGTGTAGGTATACACGGGGACAGAGCGTGAGGGGACCGGGAGCCAGCAAGGGTAGATGCTGGTTCAGTGAGGTAGGCCGTCTAAGTGAGAGAGAAGCATGACTGACCAGCCCGACCTTGATAGGCCTATAGAGGGCAGCACCATAGTGCCGCGCAGTTTGAAACAGCCTCTGGGTAGGCTGTTTACATCCGCTCGGCCACCTACCGCGTGTCGTCTCGACACGACAATACTGGTGGGCACGAAGGTGTAAACAAGCAAGCAAGGTTACCCAGGGAAAACTGGCTTCCGGTCACCTGACATTTACAACAGGAAATTGCCGGTGCAGGCCGAAAAAAAACTCTCCCCCTACGTGAGTCGGGGAAGAGAAAATCGGCCTGCCCGTACAGCTGGACAGAGGACAGAACAAGCCAATGCTGACACAGGAACTAGAGTCTTCTATATACAGGTTGTCCACAGGGCCAGACGTCAACTTGACTGCACATCCATGAGCGCTGTACCATCCTCACATCTGCAAACAATGACTGACAGTAGCATTTCCTAAGGTGTGACATTTAACTCAAAAGGGCGATATTGCCCTTGCCTTTATACAGGCTTTACAAGACACACTGGGTGCACATACTCACAATAACATTATTTCCATGGAATTCATTATACTACGGGTACCCTCTAAGAATAAATTTTACATATTTACATAGTGTTGTCCACCCTGACTCCATTATTTACTAACTATACAATGTGTGCGCATTAATCCCCATTTCTGCAAGCAAACAATTAGCGTAGCTAGCGTAGGAGTCGGACAAGTCAGTAGGTATGTCAATGTCACAGAAATGTACTGCTGTCCGGGGTCTCAGGCCATAAGTATGGAGCCTTACAGAACTGTCATCTGTCGTAGGGATAGCGGGTGAAGAACTAGACGGGTTGTCACTAGTTTGAGTCTGATTGTGGCTTTGCAATGCCCGCGATTCCAGCTCTGCTTCAGCTTGCACATGATCAATATACTTCATGTGGTCAAGGTGAGCTTCTCTGATAGTTCCGGTAGCTATCTCCCTCACCTCGAACTTATTGCCGCGGAGCTGTCGTAGGACACGGTAAGGTCCGACAAACTTGGGGACAAGTTTATGCATACCAGGGGTCTGCGTTGGGTTGAGCAACATAACTTTGCAACCTGGTTCCACCTTACTTTCCTTAGCGTGGGCGTTGTGATCAGACGTGAACCTATCTGTGGCTTTTATTAGGTTCTCACGTACTCGCTGGAAAACAAGCTGTGTGGTCCGCATCTTAACTATACCGGTGTTATCGGCATCATAGATTGGGCTAGGCGGAGCAAACAGGATTTCGTATGGTAAACGCTTATCATAGCCGTACAAGGCAAAATGAGGTGTCTCGCCAATCGAGTTGTTGAGGGAAGAGTTCAATGTACACTGAACATCTGGAATAGCGTCATCCCATGTAGTACAACTCGGATTAACGGTTACTCTGAGCACCTCCAGAACTTTGCGGTTTGTACGTTCAGCAAGACCATTACTCGCCGGGTGACGTGGAGCTACTGGTGCTTGGTGAATGTCAAACCTGGAACAAAGGTCCTTCATTGTGGCATTTATGAACTCCGACCCATTGTCTGACAGGAGAACACGTGGGCAGGTATGACGGAGAACGATACGCTCACGGAAAGCATTTGCGACTGTCTCGGCCGTTTTGTCAGGGATGGGTACTAACTCGCAGTACCGCGTCAAGTTATCTACCATTACAAGCAGGTGTTTATTACCCTTCTCCGAGGTCGAGAAATTCGTCAACAGGTCGACAGAAGTTCTCTCCCAGGGCTCCTTTGTAATGGTATACTTCAGAATGGGATTGGGACCCGTGACAGTACCCTTGTGTTGTAAGCAAACGACACACTGGTGTACATACTTGGCAATTTCCGCTGCCATCTTAGGCCAGAAATATTTCATTCTAGCCTGTTTGATGCTGCGGTCCTTCCCGGGGTGCGCTGCGCCTGGGACAAATTAATAATTAGGTGAGAGGCTATGTGCAGAAATAATGCACTAGGATTTAAAATGCAAAAAAAAAAAAATGAGCTTGCAAAGTGCAACAATGTTGCTGAATAATTCACTGAAAGTATGGGCTTCAGTGATACTGTACTTGGTGCAGGGCAATTAAATAATGTGACAAATTCTTAGGAAATGCCAGACAAGTCACTGTTTACTTAACTTTGATTGTAGATGGGGGGTTAGATGCAAGTAGGCAGATTCTGAAACTCCTGGTGTGTACTGGTGGGTGGATGCGGCGGTACACACACTATAAACACTTGTAGGCTTCTATGGGGTCTCCAGTGGTGTAGGAAAGATTGTGCAAGGATTGGGAAGAACGGGAAAAGGACGTGGAACTCTGCGGAAATGAGGGGTTTTACTAAAAAAGCACAGAAACTCGCCGGCTGAGAGAGCGGCGTAGTGTTTACACTGGGAACGCGTCTGAGAGCGCTGCTGACCGTGGCTTAGGAAGCGCAGACGGACACGGGGAAATTACTACACAAGAGGACTTTTTCAGGACTTTTTCAGGGTACCAGAAGTACTGCAAGAGACTGCAACAATTACTAAGATGTTACTTTACAGTTTTCAATGGGGGAAGTTTAAGATACTGGTGCAAATACAAAAAAAAATTAAATCACTGCTGAAGCCGGAGGAAGGGTGAAGATTGAAGGACGCAGGAACGAGGTGCTGGGAACACTGCAGGCGCCTGGCTTGGCTTAGCTTGGGACAACCACGATGGGTTCCCACGTGGTCAAGCCAGGGCTGGCTTCTTTAAGAACTCGGAGAAAACAACACACAGGCGACGAGCTGGATATAGGGAGCGTAGAAACGTAGCAAGTAGTGGAGAGTAGGTGGTTGGTGGTGTGAGGTAGGCAGGCAGGGCGCCCTGAGGTAGACACTCGTGGACACAACACCAACACACCCAAAACGATCTCACCTCGCGTCTCTTGTAGCTGTAGGAAGGGCGTAGAGATGCTGCTGGATGCAGAAGGGTGTAGGAGAATGCTGGAGAGTTGTAGAGTAGGAGATGAACACCCACGTGACTGCTTCAGGCTGGAGAGCTGGAGATGACGCCCTATGTCCCGATTTTGTGGAAAAATCGTGGACGATGCTCTGACTCAGGCACCCACGAGACGCTGGAAGCTACGGAGGATGATGCGATAAGCCAGCAGATGACCTGGATATGACTGGCTTGGTCGGATGATCGACTGGGCGGTGGGTCCCCTACACTACACTCTGCCGTGAACCACCGCTGTCACCACTGTTAAGTCTATCTTCTTGGCTGCTTACATTGGGCAGTAGAATGGTAGCGTAGGTGCAGAGATACGGCCGATGACTAGACTCAGTTTATTAATGGCAAGGTGTAGGTATACACGGGGACAGAGCGTGAGGGGACCGGGAGCCAGCAAGGGTAGATGCTGGTTCAGTGAGGTAGGCCGTCTAAGTGAGAGAGAAGCATGGCTGACCAGCCCGACCTTGATAGGCCTATAGAGGGCAGCACCATAGTGCCGCGCAGTTTGAAACAGCCTCTGGGTAGGCTGTTTACATTCTTAAGTTATCTCACAGAGACCAGTTTCCCAAAATACACATATTTTTGCATAAAACCCACTGTTTCAATTTTCAATTTTCTTTAAGTAAATAACAACACCTTAATGGTTTGATGTCTATCATAATCAGTTTGATGTCTATCAGAAACCGTTTGATGTCTATCAGAAACAGTTTGATGTCTATCAGAATCAGTTTGATGTCTATAAGAATCAGTTTGATGTGTATCAGAATCAGTTTGATGTCTATAAGAATCAGTTTGATGTGTATCAGAATCAGTTTCATGTCTATCAGAAACCGTTTGATGTCTATCAGAAACAGTTTCATGTCTATCAGAAACCGTTTGATGTCTATCAGAATCCGTTTGATGTCTATCAGAATCAGTTTGATGTCTATCAGAAACCGTTTGATGTCTATCAGAAATAGTTTGATGTCTATCAGAATCCGTTTGATGTCTATCAGAATCCGTTTGATGTCTATCAGAATCAGTTTGATGTCTATCAGAATCAGTTTGATGTCTATCAGAATCAGTTTGATGTCTATCAGAATCAGTTTAATGTCTATCAGAATCAGTTTGATGTCTATCAGAATCAGTTTCCTTCAGTTTATAAAACGAAACCTTAAATGAAATTTGGTAATTAATACTTTAAAAAAACATTGTTAGTCTTACGTTCAGTAAAGCACACAAGCACACCAACACACCTGCACAAAAACACACCTGCACACCAACACACCTGCATACCAACACACCTGCACACCAACACACCTGCACACCAACACACCTGCACACCAACACACCTGCACACCAACACACTCTGCACACCAACACACCTGCACGCCAACACACCTGCACACCAACACACCTGCACACGCAAAACCTGACACAACACACTGCACACCAACACACCTGCACTCCAACACACCTGCACACCAACACACCTGCACACCTGCACACCAACACACCAACACACCTGCACACCAACACACCAGGACACCAACACACCTGTGCACCAACACCTGCACACCAACACACTAACACACCTGCACGCCAACACACCAGCACACCAACACACCTGCACACTAACACACCTGCACACCAATACACCTGCACACCAACACACCAGCACACCAACACACCTGCACACCAACACACCTGCACACCAACACACCTGCACACCACCACACCAGCACACCAACACACCTGCACACCAACACATCTGCACACCAACACACCTGCACACCAACACACCTGCACACCAACACTCCAGCACACCAACACACCTGCACACCAATACACCTGCACACCAACACACCTGCACAACAACACACCTGCGCACCAACACACCTGCACACCAACACTTCAGCACACCAACACACCTGCACACCAATACACCTGCACACCAACACACCAGCACACCAACACACCTGCGCACCAACACACCTGCACACCAAGACACTAGCACAGCAACACACCTGCACACCAACACACCTGCGCACCAGTACACCAACACACCTGCACACCAACACACCTGCACACCAACACACCTGCACACCAACACACCTGCACACCAGCACACCAACACACCTGCACACCAACACACCTGCACACCAGCACACCAACACACATGCACAGCAACACACTAGCACAGCAACACACCTGCACACCAACACACCTGCACATCCAACACACCTGCCACCAACAACCTGACCAACACACCTGCACACCAACACACCTGCACACCAACACACCTGCACACCAACACACCTGCACACCAACACACCTGCGCACCAGCATACCAACACACCTGCACACCAACACACCTGCGCACCAGCATACCAACACACCTGCACACCAACACACCTGCACACCAACACACCTGCACACCAACACACCTGCACACCAACATACCTGCACACCAACACACCTGCACACCAACATACCTGCACACCAACACACCAACACACCTGCACACCAGCACACCAACACACCTGCACACCAACACACCTGCACACCAACACACCAGCACACCAACACACCTGCACACCAACACACCTGCACACCAACACACCTGCACACCAACACACCTGCACACCAACACTACAAGATACGTTCTATCAGTTTTCTCAGAGTACGATAAAGTTAATAAGTTTATTTACTGTTTTAGTAAACTGACAGATTTGCATCAACACAACATTATGCAAACAATATAATCCTTTCCATAAGATTCATCATCAAATAATAATAATAATAATAAAATATAATAATAGCTTTATTTACTACAAGTACATGTACAAGGTATACAGACCATAGCTGACGTCAATGACTTACTACTATATAGAAAGCCGCTTGTTATGCTGAGCATTTATGTCAGTTTTGTCCCAGGATGCGACCCACACCAGTCGACTAACACCCAAGTACCCATTTTACTGATGGGTGAACATAAACAACCAATGTAAGGAAACACGTTCAATGTTTGCACCCCTTCGCCGGGAATCGAACCCAGACTCTCACCGTGTGAAGCGAGAGCTTTTGCCACCAGGCCACGGGGCACCTTACACTGGAACTGTTTACAATGTTCATTCTCTGCTATTTTACCGGAAACATATCCATTAAAAAAATAATAAAATTGGCACTTACACTCTAACCACCAGTGGTGAAGTTTCAAGTCTATCTGACGAGAGTTTCCCAAGTTATTGCATTAAAATTAAAATGAGTAATGATGTACTTAAAAATTTAGAAGATGACAACTGCACATGTTAATAACCGAATGAGTCTCCTCAAGATGGACTGAAGGATTGTAAACATCGTTCCCAGGCGGACCAACTGATTACCTCAATATCCTCTTTTTCTACCCTTGTGTCTGTGTTGCACTGATGAAGCCACTGTATGGCGAAACATTTCCTCAGTTATGAATCCAAAATGTTGCACAAGTGTCTTATTCTTCAGTCTTATTTTTCATTCGTATTCTCCAGTCTTATTCTTCAGTCTTATTCTTCAGTCTTCCTTAGAGTTTAAAATATGAAGCTGAGAAAATGAGACATTCTCAAGTTCAGTAAAAACATGGAGGATGAAAATAAGAATTCAGGGATATTCGAGGATACCTAATAAATAAGCAAGGCAGTGAAGGTGTCCCATCGAGGATACCTAATAAATAAGCAAGGCAGTGAAGGTGTCCCATCGAGGATACTTAATAAATAAGCAAGGCAGTGAAGGTGTCCCATCTAGGATACCTAATAAATCAGCAAGGCAGTGAAGGTGTCCCATCGAGGATGCCTAATAAATAAGCAAGGCAGTGAAGGTGTCCCATCGAGGATACCTAATAAATAAGCAAGGCAGTAAAGGTGTCTCATCGAGGATGCCTAATAAATAAGCAAGGCAGTGAAGGTGTCCCATCAAGGATACCTAATAAATAAGCAAGGCAGTGAAAGTGTCCCCTCGAGGATACCTAATAAATAAGCAAGGCAGTGAAGGTGTCCCATCGAGGATACCTAATAAATAAGCAAGGCAGTGAAGGTGTCCCATCGAGGATACCTAATAAATAAGCAAGGCAGTGAAGGTGTCCCATCGAGGATACCTAATAAATAAGCAAGGCAGTGATGGTGTCCCATCGAGGATACCTAATAAATAAGCAAGGCAGTGAAGGTGTCCCATAGAGATTACCTTATTAATAAGCAAGGCAGTAAAGCATATAGTGAAACAACTCTAATCATCACTCATAAGTGTGTATTCATCTTTCTCACTTTTGAGATATACGTAGTTGTAAAAAATAGCCTAATACAAAATAAAAAGAACTTTTCATTAATAGTTTGCAATATTATATAAGGAAATATAAAAAAATTAGAACATTAAATACATATATAATGTATTAATCTTCCTTTCTTTCCATTACGGTTAGCGTCATTGGTAAGTGCGGTACCTACTATCTGATATGTAAGTAGGATTTTTTTAATTTTGAAAGGCATTTAATTAATCACTTTCTATTTTTTTTATTTGCCGTTTTCAGTAAATGTGACGGCAGTACTTGCTGGCCTGCAACACTGGATGGACAACACCTGCATCAGGTTTACCCCGGTTACCAACACCAGCCAACCTTATCTCATATATTTTTATGGAACTGGATGTTGGTCTTTAATTGGACGCCAACCCACTAATGGTCAAAACATCTCCATAGGTAGTGGTTGTAACCAAGTAAGTCTGTCAGAATGTTTTTTTCATAGTTACGATTTCAGACCACAAATCGAGATTGATCATACAAAAAATCTAGATGTTTTCAGGTCACCGTACCATCCGGAGGAGACATCCTCATGTTCTTTAAAGCAGTGTTCTGTGCCTCAGTGCTCGCCCAGACGAGGCATTCACAAATCATATGGAAACTAATATTCAATTAATTTATAAATGTAAATTGTAAATTAGGACGTACTCAGCCGAAATCTAATTGAAACCTTCAAAGAAACCAATATCTTAAAATACTTAGGCACATAATGCTTGATGCCACTCATAAGTTGCGTTATCAATTTTAAAGCATAGAAGCTAATCAGAAGCGACACTCAGAAATTATCGCATTAAACGTAGTTATTACATTTTTCAATTTTTCTGTAAATAACAAACTGGGACCTACAGAGGCTAAAATCAATCCACAGACAAGTTATGAACATTGAGCGAGGGGCAAGAAGACCGGAAATTATATATGAATTAGGGGAACAGACACTGCAGACTTCGCGTTGGAAGACAATAATAATAATAATAATAATAATAATAACAACAACAACAACAATAATAATAATAATAATAATAATATCTATATTTCTAAAAGTACAATGTACAAGGTATACAGTCCTAGCTGACATCAGTGACATACTACTATATAGAAAGCCCCTTGTTATGCTGAGCATTTTGGGCAAATTAGGTCAGTATTGTCTCAGGATGAGACCCACACCAATCAACTGGCACCCAGGGACCCATTTTTTACTAATGGGTGAACATGGACAGCAGGTGTCTTATAGAAACACGTCTTAATGTTATCCAGCCGTACCGGATATTCGAACTCCGGACCTCAGTGTGTGAGCTGAGTGCGCTAGCAACCGAGCTACGGGACAAGAATAGTGCTCAGTATTCTGCCGGAGGGACACATCAACCAAATGAACTCTGCAGTCAGTGTTTCTTGGCTAATTTAATGTCAAGTCCATAATGGTATATTCAGCAGCAGCTTTTGGAGTCACTCCTGAAAAAGCAAAGTAAAACTCTTTGATGTTCCATCATCTTAACAATGGTGGGATTTGGATGAGCTTTAATTAATGACATAGATTAGCTCTTTCTATGAAAGTTTTTATGAATTTTTATGAACTTTTTTATGAATTTTGGAAAATCAATGCAAACAGTCATTATTGTTACTTTCTAGCGACTGGAAACCACCATCTTCCAAGTCTGGAATTACTTCTTCACATATCAACCCTGTAGTATAATGTGATACTTTATTGACAACGTTTCGCCCACGCAGTGGGCTTTATCGAGTCACAGACAGATCTACCTGGAAAATGAGTAACATGAAGATATATATAGGGTACAGTCAGGTGGAGAATGCTGGGTCAGGTGGAAAAAGCTGCAAGTGACAGTCTTAAAAGTAGTGTGATAGTTAAAAACATTGTGTGACTTAAAGGACCCGCAGTGTACCATTCTTGAGTTCTAGGTGGGATAGCGTTGAAGAAGTTTCTTGGCAATAGGTTCAGCTATGTTGTAGAAGCCGTTGTTCTGGTTGAACATAAGAACATAAGAACATAAGAAAGGAGGAACACTGCAGCAGGCCTGTTGGCCCATACTAGGCAGGTCCTTCACAATCCATCCCACTAACAGAATAATTGCCGAACCTAATTTTCAATTCTACCCAAGAAATAAGCTTTGAAGATTCTATTAACTCAAGTGCGAGTCCCACTCAAATCCAACCCCTCTCACTCATGAATTTATCCAACCTAAATTTGAAACTACCCAAGGTCATAGCTTCAATGACCCTACTAGGCAGACTGTTCCACTCATCAACTACCCTATTTCCAAACCAATATTTTCCTATATCCTTTCTAAATCTAAACTTATCCAATTTGAATCCAATATTGCAGGTTCTCTCTTGGAGAGATATCCTCAAGACCTTATTTATATCCCCCTTATTAATACCCATCTTCCACTTATATACCTCGATCATGTCTCCCCTCATTCTTCGTCTTACAATAAGAACATAAGAATGGAGGAACACTGCAGAAGGCCTACTGGCCCATACAAGGCAGGTCCTTATCAAAACCACCACTACCTAAGAATTTATTCCCGTACTCACGACACAAATCAAACCCAGCCCCTCCCACTCATATATTTGTCCAATCTCTTTTTAAAGCCACCCAAGGTCCTAGCCTCTATCACAGTACTCGGAAGATTGTTCCACGCATCTACAACTCTGTTCGAAAACCAGTACTTGCCTATGTCCTTTCTAAATCTAAATTTATCCAATTTAAATCCGTTATTTCTGGTTCTTACTTGGTTCGATATCCTCAGTATTTTATTACTATCTCCTTTGTTTATGCCCATCATCCACTTGTACACCTCGATGATATCTCCCCTCATATACAGATGAGTGATGATTCTAGGATTCTTCGGTATTGCGTGTTGTCTTCTCTGGCGATGAGTCTTGCGTTTCTGTAGTTGATTGAATGGTTGTGTAAATTTCGGTGTTGAACACAGGCATTTCGGTGTTCAACACCGAAATTTACACAACTATTTAATCAACTACAGAAACGCAAGACTCATCGCCAGAGAAGACAACACGCAATACCGAAGAATCCTAGAATCATCACTCATCTGTATATCCAACAACTTCAACCAGAACAACGGCTTCTACAACATAGCTGAACCTATTGCCAAGAAACTTCTTCAACGCTATCCCACCTAGAACTCAAGAATGGTACACTGCGGGTCCTTTAAGTCACACAATGTTTTTAACTATCACACTACTTTTAAGACTGTCACTTGCAGCTTTCTCCACCTGACCCAGCATTCTCCACCTGACTATACCCTATATATATCTTCATGTTACTCATTTTCCAGGTAGATCTGTCTGTGACTCGATAAAGCCCACTGCGTGGGCGAAACGTTGTCAATAAAGGATCACATTATACTGCTTATGTGTTTATTTTTCCATTGTGTCGGTATTTTATACCATTTATTTCCACATATCAACCCTTCACCACTTTTGGGAAAGAGTTATAACCCACTGATTAGTTACTTCATAATGACAAGCCCTTATCGGGTTCGGTAACCTGCCAGCTGTGGGCCCCTAATTGGACCTTGAGATCCTCTCTGAGGATCACAAGATAATCGTGTTTACAGGAGCCATGAGCCGAGTAATCACATTATCTGGTGTGATGATCGCTGGTGGTGAGTCTTGGATGTCCACGCCACTAAGGAGTACACTTCAAAGATAAGAGTAATTAGTTATGAATGGAAGGTGATGACATTACAGGACAGATGAACCAGGAAGAACTTGACAACTATATACAAATCACATTGAGTATACAAGGATAGACTGAGTAGCGGGAACTGGAACAGGAGGGTACAGTTGGACGCTAACAACTCAGATGAATCATAAGGATGTCAGGAAGTATGTCTTTAGCCTCTGTGTGGTAAAGAAATATAATATCTTTCATGAGGAAGTGGTGGAAATACACTCCATACGCAGTTTAAAGAATGGCATGGCTCATGAAGCTAGCGCGTTACTGTGGGAAGCGGCAACTTTAGAGGCACTTTCAGTAGGTACAACTTGATCACTGTATTACATATAGGAAAGTTCACATATACACAACTCTGATCTTACTTTGTTCCACCATATTATAACTTTGGAGGTGAATAATTTTTGAAGTGATCAGTAAAATACAGGAGTCGTGACACAACTTTCCCGCACCAGAATCATAACAAGGTGAGAAAAAGTAAGAATGAAAATGGAACCTCAAAGGAACAAATGACGTAAAAAGATGAATATATTGAGACAATACTCGAAATATGATCAATTTTAGAGTCATAATTAATACGTTCAGACACAGCGCCTCACGCTGATACCCAGCTGAACAGTAAACAGTGAATAATTGTCTTGTTCTTGGATCATTGACTCTCCCTGACAGCTAATAAAGTGTTAAATTACTGACCTTAGAAAAACGAATTTTTCTTTGTGATTAGAGTAACTTTCTAGTAAATGTTTCCTATTGTTTAAAATACACATTACTTACTTTATTTTTCATTTAATTTTTATTAACACATCGGCCGATTCCCACCAAGGCAGGGTGGCCCGAAAAAGAAAAACTTTCATCATCATTCACTCCATCACTCTCTTGCCAGAGGGATGCTTTACACTAAAGTTATAAAACTGCAACATTAACACCCCTCCTTCAGAGTGCAGACACTGTACTTCCCATCTCCAGGACTCAAGTCCGGCCTACCGGTTTTCCTGAATTCCTTCATAAATGTTACTTTGCTCACACTCCAACAGCACGTCAAGTATTAAAAACCATTTGTCTCCATTCACTCCTATCAAATACGCTCACACATGCTTGCTGGAAGTCCAAGCCCCTCGCACACAAAACCTCCTTTACCCCCTCCCTCCAACCTTTCCTAGGCCGACCCCTACCCCGCCTTCCCTCCACTACAGATTTATACACTCTCGAAGTCATTCTGTTTCGTTCCATTTTCTCTACATGTCCGAACCACCTCAACATCCCCTCCTCAGCTCTCTGGATAATAGTTTTGATAATCCCGCACCTCCTCCTAATTTCCAAACTTCGAATTCTCTGCATTATATTCACACCACACATTGACCTCAGACATGACATCTCCACTGCCTCCAGCCTTCTCCTTGTTGCAACATTCATCACCCATGCTTCACACACATATAAGAGTGTTGGTATAACTATACTCTCATACATTCCCTTCTTTACTTCCATGGACAAAGTTCTTTGTCTCCACAGACTCCGAAGTGCTCCACTCACCCTTTTTCCCTCATCAATTCTATGATTCACCTCATCCTTCATAGACCCATCCGCTGACATGTCCACTCCCAAATATCTGAATACATTCACCTCCTCCATACTCTCTCCCTCCAATCTGATATCCAAACTTTCGTCACCTAATCTTTTTGTTATCCTCATCACCTTACTCTTTCCTATATTCACTTTCAATTTTCTTCTTTTACACACCCTACCAAATTCATCCACCAACCTCTGCAACTTCTCTTCAGAATCTCCCAAAAGCACAGCAAAATGCAACTGTGACAACTCCCACTTTGTATTTGATTCTTTATATTTTAACCCCACACCTCTTGCCAAGGCCCTCGCATTCACTTCTCTTACAACCCCATCTATAAATATATTGAACAACCACAGTAACATCACACATCCTTTTCAAAGGCCCACTTTTACTGGGAAATAGTCCCCCTCCCTCCTACACACTCTAACCTGAGCCTCACTATCCTCATAAAAACTTTTCACTGCTTTCAGTAACCTACCTCCTATTCCATACACCTGCAACATCTGCCACATTGCCCCCCTATCCACCCTATCATACGCCTTTTCCAAATCCATAAATGCCACAAAAACCTCTTTACCCCTATCCAAATACTGTACACTTATATGTTTCACTGTAAACACTTAGTCTACACACCCCTTACCTTTCCTAAAGCCCCCTTGTTCATCTGCTATCCTGCTCTCTGTCTTACTCTTAATTCTTTCAATAATAACTTTTTCATACACTTTACCAGGTACACTCAAAAGACTTATTCCCCTATAATTTTTGCACTCTCTTTTGTCCCCTTTGCCTTTATACAAAGGAACAATACACGCTCTCTGTCAATCCCTAGGTACCTTACCCCCTTCCATACATTTATTAAATAATAGCACCAACCACTCCAAAACTATATCCCCACCTGCTTTTAACATTTCTATCTTTATCCCATCAATCCCAGCTGCCTTACCCCCTTTCATTCTACCCACTGCCTCACGAACTTCCCCCACACTCACATCTGGCTCTTACACACTCCTACAAGATGTTATTCCTCCTTGCCCTATACACGAAATCAAGCTTCCCTATCTTCATCAACATTTAACAACTCCTCAAAATATTCCCTCCATCTTCCCGATACCTCTAACTTTCCATTTAATTACTCTCCTCTCCTATTTTTAACTGTCAAATCCATTTGTTCCCTAGGCTTCCTCAACTTATTAATCTCACTCCAAAACTTTTTCTTATTTTCAACAAAATTTGTTGATAACATCTCACCCACTCTCTTATTTGCTCTCTTTTTACATTGCTTCACCACTCTCTTTTTCTCTCCTTATACTCTTCCCTCCTTGCATCACTTCTAATTTGTAAAAACCTCTCATATGCTAACTTTTTCTCCCTTACTACTCTCTTTACATCATCATTCCACCAATCGCTCTTCTTCCCTCCCGCACCCACTTTCCTGGAACCACAAACTTCTCCTGAACACTCTAACACTACATTTTTAAATCTACCCCATACATCTTCGACCCCATTGCCTACGCTCTCACTAGCCCATCTATCCTCCAATAATTGTTTATATCTTACCCTAACTGCCTCCTCTTTTAGTTTATAAACCTTCACCTCTCTCTTACTTACTGCTTCTATTTTTCCTTGTATCCCATCTACCTTTTACTCCCACTGTAGCTATAACTAAAAAGTGATCTGATATATCTGTGGCCCCTCTATAAACATATACATCCTGGAGTCTACTCAACAGTCTTTTATCTACCAATACTAAGTCCAACAAACTACTGTCATTACGCCCTACATCATATCTTGTATACTTATTTATCCTCTTTTTCTTAAAATATGTATTACCTATAACTAAACCCCTTTCTATACAAAGTACAATCACACCCTTTCTACATGTTTCTCCTTCTTTAGCATTTAGGTCCCCTACCACAATTACTCTCTCACTTGGGTCAAAAGTTCCTATACATTCTCTTAACATCTCCCAAAATCTCTCTCTCTCCTCTACACTCCTCTCTTCTCCAGGTGGATACACGCTTATTATGACCCACTTTTCGCATCCGACCCTTATTTTAATCCACATAATCCTTGAATTTACACATTTATATTCCCTCTTTCCTTCCATAACTGATCCTGTAACATTATTGCTACCCCTTCCTTAGCTCTAACTCTCTCAGATACTCCTGACTTAATCCCATTTATTTCTCCCCACTTTGTTTTGCTTTGGTCCAGGACCTAAGCAATCATCTCTTTCTTATCATCCGCACTACATCCACGCATATTCAAACATCCCAGTTTTATAAAGTTTTTCTTCTTCTCTTTTTTAGTAAATGTGTACAGGAGAAGGGGTTACTAGCCCATTGCTCCCGGCATTTTAGTCGCCTCATACGACACGCATGGCTTACAGAGGAAAGATTCTTTTCCACTTCCCCATGGACAATATAGAAAATAAAAAGAACAATAGCTATTAAGAAAAAGAAGAAAAACCTTGATGTGTGTATGTATATATATGCATGTGCATGCCTGTGTAGTTTGACCTAAAGTGTAAGTAAAAGTAGCTAGATATACCTGTTATCCAGCGTGTTTATGGGACAGAAAAAAGGACACCAGCAATCCTACCATCATGTAAAACAGTTTCAGGTTTCTGTTTCACAGTCACCTGGCAGGACGGTAGTTCCTGGGTGGTTGCTGTCTACCAACCTACTACCTCTATATATATTATTATAACCACAAATGAGTGGTATTGATCAATAACTACACTGCACTAGCCAGGGGTCGAACCCATGATGCTTTGGCCCTCAAAGGATTGTGTGGTTCAGTGGACTAGAGCGTCATGTGTTTTCGCTCACCATTCACCATGAGGCGGGCCAAAGCATCATGGGTTCAACCCTTGGCTAGTGCAGTGAAGTTATTGATATATATATATATATATATATATATATATATATATATATATATATATATATATATATATATATTATAATATAAAATATATATATATATATATATATATATATATATATATATATATATATATATATATATATATATATATATATATATATATATATATATATCAAACATATAAGAAATTAACATGAATTTCACATCATTATTTCCCCTCATGTGGGAAAAGTCACTAACAAAGTTGGTTACACCATGGCCTTCCTCTCTATTTTTCCTCAGATGGGAACAGTTGCTCATGAGACTGGCCACGCCTTGGGCTTTTTCCATGAACAATCACGCCCTGAACGAGACAACTTTGTTAACATAATCACTCCGAATATCATTCCTGGCATGTTAAGCAACTTCGACAAGTACACCACAACCGACATCAACGACTATGGTGTCCTTTACGACTACACTTCCGTGATGCACTATGGTTCACAGGTAAGATATGGTGCAAGTGATGATAATGTTTATGGTATTAATGGTGAGCATTTTCTTCATGGTGCTAGTAAGGTCACAATGGTGATGGTGGGAGATATATTAATAATAATGATTATAATAGTGGTATAGATGGTTGAGGGCGTTGATGTTGATTGTTAATGAGAATTATAGTTATTAGCTAATATAGTAGTGGTGATGATGATTATTATGATGATGGTAGTGATGCTCTAGAAGACAAACAGAATGCAGATGTTATATACACAGACTTTGCAATAGCCTTTGACAAGTGTGACCATGGTGTAATAGCACACAAAATGCGTGATAAAGGAATAACAGGAAAAGTTGGTAGATGGCTCTATAATTTCCTGACAAGTAGAACACAAATAGTAGTAGTCAACAGAGTAAAGTCTGAGGCGGCTACGGTGAAAAGCTCTGTTCCACGGATGACCGCCCATCCGTTCTCCCTAATCTGTATCAGACAGGGGGTCTCCTTTGAAGAACAATCTGTAAGACTTCCCTAAAAGCAAAAAAACCCTCAACCAAATCTTTAAATGGGCTGCAGAAAACAATATGAAGTTCAATGATGAGAAATTTCAATTACTCCGATATGGAAAACGTGAGGAAATTAAAATCTCATCGGAGTATAAAACAAATTCCAACCAAACAATAGAGCGAAAAACTAATGTCAAAGACCTGGGAGTGATCATGACAGAGGATCTCACCTTCAAGGACTATAACACTGTAGCAATCGCATCTGCCAGACAAATTACAGGATGGATAATGAGAACCATTAAAACCAGGGATGTCAAGCCCATGTTGACACTTTTCAGGTCGCTTGTTCTATCTAGGCTGGAATATTGCTGCACACTAACTGCACCTTTCAAGGCAGATGAAATTGCTGAACTAGAAAATGTACAGAGAACCTTCACGGCACCCATAACTGCAATAAACCATCTCAATTACTGGGAACGCTTGAAGTTCCTAAACCTGTACTCCTTGGAACGCAGGCGGGATAGATACATTATTAAATACACTTGGAAAATCCTAGAGGGATTAGTACCAAACTTGCACACGAGTGTCACTCTCTACGAAAGCAAAAGACTTGGCAGACGATGTAACATCCCCCCAATGAAAAGCAGGGGTGCCACTAGCACGTTGAGAGACAACACAATAAGTGTCAGGGGCCCAAGACTGTTCAACTGCCTCCCCGCATACATAAGGTGGATTACCAATAGACCCCTGGCTGTCTTCAAGCAGGCACTGGACAGGCACCTAAAGTCGGTGCCTGACCAGCCAGGCTGTGGTTCGTACGTTGGACTGCGTGCGGCCAGCAGTAACAGCCTGGTTGATCAGGCTCTGATCCAACATGAGGCCTGGTCACAGACCGGGCCGCAGGGGCGTTGACCCCTGGAACTCTTTCCAGGTAAACTCCAGGATCATAAAGAGAAGCCTCGCCACTGCCCGTTGCCCAGCCCAACAAGAACTCCAAGTGCAGAGGTCTGACGGAAGTCAAAAGCGTTCTGATGGAGCCACTATGCTACCCTGGAAGGATGGTAATCAGATTGCTTGGGACTACACCTGTGCTGCCACAATGGCAGACACCTACTTGCCATACTCCGTAGCTGAAAGGGGTGGAGGTGCCAGCCACAGGGAGACCCAGAAGACCCGCAAATATGAAGGCCTTTCCCCTTGCTATAACTTCATCCCAATAGGGTCGGAGACCCTTGGAGCATGGGGCAAGTGTGCTCCAAAGTTTCTCAAAGAGCTGGGTGAAAAACTCATCATAAAAACCAAGGATCACAGGGCGGCCAGGTTCTTCTTTCAGAGACTCAGTGTTGCAATCCAGAGGGTAAATGCCTGCAGCATTCTGGGCACGCGGCCCACCGCCGGGGAGCTGGACGATGTATTCGAGATGTAGCTCTGAGTTGTTGTCTATGTTGTTCTACTCCCTATTCTATCTTTGTCAACGTATTTTTTCTTTAAATAAAATCTATATAAAATTTAGGGGGTGGTAAGAGAAAACAATTTTCAAACAGCTTCAGTGAGAACTTTGAGTTTTCCCTGAAGCAAATTTATTCTTTTCTCTGAGGATGAGGGTCCCCAGGACAGATCCAGAGGTGGTACCTCCCTATATATATATATATATATATATATATATATATATATATATATATATATATATATATAAATGCAAAACAACCAAAGTGAAAATCTGAGAAGTTCCAAGAGCTTTCAATAACCTGTGAAAATATTAAAAGAGCCAAAGAGTTATAAGAGTGAAATATCAGCTGACATACGACATAACTTCCGTCCCAGTGAGATGCTGGTGGGAATGTCAACAACCTGTCATGCATACCTTAAATGAATCTAATTTCTATAACACTAAACTAATATTTATATTAAAATCAATATATATTTTTTTAATCTTGATTAAGTTATATTTCTCTCAATCGTAGACCTGCTTTATGACATTTTCTCGGCCTTTTGAAATTCAGTTCGGAGGTTAAAATTTATCATATATATATATATATACCTTTGTAAGAATTTTAAAATCAAATTTGATTTAAAAATCTTGGGCAGTAAAAAAAAAAACTGATTAAAAATTCCTTGGAAAAATGGTGATGGCAGAACCCACGAGATTCCCTGTAAAGAATTAATAATAATGTAATGAAAGCATTGAATTAAGATTACAACAACATAAATATTACAACTGGACAAGAGTCTAATGCTTTGTTAAGTCACGTGATATATATATATATATATATATATATATATATATATATATATATATATATATTATATATATATATATATATATATATATATATATATATATATATAATATATATTATGCCTCTACACTAGATTTAAAAAAAACTGCAACATATCAACACCCCTCCTTCACCGTCCCATTGTTTGTAAGAGTTGCAAATTTTGAGAATCTCTGTGGGCAACAACCATTGATCAATGTCCTCTTATCAAGTCGTTGCAGACAGTGACTGGGTATTCAGTCCACTTCTTCAAAGGAAATTGCCGAATTAGACAATTGAACACCTGACTATGAAATTTTGCAAGAGCCGTTTCACCCGTGAGGAAATTTGCCAAGGTTTGGTAAATGAGACACTTGTGCAACATTTGGGAATCTTTATTCTGGAAACGTTTCGCCCGCCAGTGGCTTCTTCAGTCCAGTACACAATGAACGGTGGAAGATGAGTTTGAGATAATTAGTCCCTGAGGCTGGACTCGATGTGTTCAAACTCCTGGTCATCTTCCACTGTTCTTCTCTGTATTGGACTGGAGAAGCCACAGACTGGAGAAGCCACAGACTGGAGAAGCCACAGACTGGAGAAGCCAAACTGACACGCTGGAGAAGCCACTGACTGGAGAAGATTCCACAGACTGGAGAAGCCACAGACTGGAGAAGCCACGACTGGAGAAGCCACATACTGGAGAAACTGACTGAAGAGCCAATGACTGGAGAAACGTTCCCAGAATAAAGATTGCAAATGTTGCACAAGTGACTCATATATGAACTTGTGGATGCGACCCACACCAGTCGACTAACACCCAGCACAGGGAGCTCACACCAGTCGACTAACACCCATCACAGGGAGCTCAACACTTTGTGCTTTAGAGCATGTGGCGAGCTCAGACGGACGTGTCGGCTGCTGAATGTGTATGAGAACATATGGGAGCAAATTAATAACAGTTTCATTGAGGAAGTGATC
Source organism: Cherax destructor (assembly GCA_009830355.1). Classification (NCBI taxonomy): domain Eukaryota; kingdom Metazoa; phylum Arthropoda; class Malacostraca; order Decapoda; family Parastacidae; genus Cherax; species Cherax destructor. The sequence continues at coordinate 66,626 of WNWK01002716.1, forward strand.
AATATTAAGCCACCTACAGGTCTCTTCCCTCACCGTGTGATTAAGGATTCGGAATCCACCCCTTTACTTGTCGAGTATAATTGCAGGTGACATGCGTTCAAGGACGTGTCTAGTTATGACCACTGTTCCATGACAGGACCTTTGGTAAATTAGACACATATGCAACAGTTGGGTATCTTTATTGAGGAAACGTTTCGCCACACAGGAGGAGTTTGAGGTGGTCAGTCGCTCAATCTTGAGTCGATGTTGTCAGTCCATTAATCTTGAATAGAATACAGCATATGTGCGTAGAGGAAGCTTATATACTGTAGACAGGAGAGGTGCAGCAGTTGTAGGAGGTGTCACATTTGTCCAATGTGGAAGTAGGTCGTGCCCAAGGAATAGGCAAGCGAAGAAATCCCTGTATTAAGATACCAAGATGTTGCTGTGTTAGACAGGATGTAAATGAATGGTTCAGAGAACCGACGAGTTGGTAAATTAGACACATATGCAACACTTGGGTATCTTTATTGAGAAAACGCTTCGCCACACAGTGACTTCATCAGTCCATTCTCCTTTGTATGGACTGATGAAGATACTGTGTGGCGAAACGTTTCCTCAACAAAGATACCCAAGTGTTGCATATGTGTCTAATTTATCAACTCGTCGGTTCTCTGGACCATTCATTTACGACAGGACCTTTCCTGACAGAGAAGCTGGGCGACATGTAAATTAAGTTTCGCAAGAACACATGAATACACAGCTTCCCTGAGAGTCAGCTTACCAGAGGTTGACCGGGATTATTCTTACTTCCTGAGGGGCAGAGATGGTACTGGTGGTGGTAATGATGGTACTAGGGTGTTGATGATGATATCGGCAGTAATAATGATTGAGATGCGATGATGGTGATGACGGTGCTAGCACTGATAATCACTGTAGTGTCATTGATAACTATTGTACTGGAGGTAATAATGATGGTACTTGCGGTGGTGGTGGTAGTGGTGGTGATGGTGGTACTGTTGGTGATGATGGTGGTAGTGGTGGTACTGGTGATGGTAGTGGTGGTGATGATGGTACTGTTGGTGATGATGGTGGTGGTGGTACTGGTGATGGTAGTGGTAGTGATGGTAGTACTAGTGGTAGTGGTGATACTGGTTGTGGTGGTGATGGTGGAACTGGTGGTGGTGGTACTGTTGGTGATAATGGTGGTAGTGGTACTGTTGGTGATGATGGTGGTACTGTTGGTGATGATGGTGGTGGTACTGGTGGTGATGATGGTGGGTTTGGTACTGGTGATGGTGATAGTGGTGGTAGAGGTGGTAGTACTATTGGTGATGATGGTGGTGGTGGTACTGGTGGTGTGGTGATGGTACTGTTGGTGATGATGATGGTGGTGGTGGTGGTACTGTTGGTGATGATGGTGGTGGTGGTACTGGTGGTGGAGGTGGTGATGATATTGGTGGTGGTGATGATAGCGGGGTTGGTGATGATGGTGGTGGTGATGATGGTGATGGTGGTGGTACTGGTGGTGATGATGATTCTTGGGGCGATGATGTTAATGGTTGTGATGAAAATATGTTGGAAACAATAATGATGATTAAGATATTCTGTTGATGACAGTGATGGATTTACAGTGATATTGATGATGACTGTAATTGTGATGATAATATAATCGTTATTAAAGCTTTGATGATAATTTTGATGTGACATTGTTGATGATGACAATGATGATGGTGTCAATAGCAACAATAAGGGTGATGGTGACGTTTGTGATAATTATGTGATAGTGACAATGATGATACTAGTGATAACTATGCATCTGAGAGTGATGATGGTGAAATTGATGAATATTGTGATAATTCTGGTAAGTAATAATGTAAACAGTAATGAATATAGTGATGGTGATAGTGATGAATAAAGAGATGATGCTGATGACAGTAATGATGGTTTTAGTAATTTATCATGTGTCCTCACCGTTTACAGTACTTTACGTTAAACGGGAAGTTGACCATCAGCACTGTTGACCCATTCGCCCAGGGACTTATTGGCCAGCGTGATGGCCTCTCTTATCGTGACAAACTTCTGGCCAACCTCATGTACAACTGCACCGGTGAGCCAGATATTGTCTTTGTTACACCACTCTCTCATTAGCACTGGTAATTACCTTCAATACTTGTACCTGTAAGAGCACTCCAGGATGATTTGAATAGACTGATGCAGTGGTCGGAGAAGTGGCAGATGCAGCTTAATGTAGACAAATGCAAAGTTCTAAATGTTGGACAGGACAATAACCATGTCACATATAAACTGAATAATGTAGATCTTAATTCTTGTGATTGCGAGAAGGATTTAGGAGTTCTGGTTAGCAGTAATCTGAAACCAAGACAACAGTGCATAAGTGTTCGCAATAAAGCTAACTGAATCCTTGGCTTCATATCAAGAAGTATAAATAATAGAAGTCCTCAGGTTGTTCTTCAACTCTATATATCTTTGGTTAGGCGTCATTTAGATTATGCTGCACAGTTCTGGTCACCGTATTACAGAATGGATATAAATGCACTGGAAAACGTACAGAGGAGAATGACAAAGTTGATCCCATGTATCAGAAATCTTCCCTATGAGGATAGACTGAGGGCCCTGAATCTGCACTCTCTAGAAAGACGTAGAATTAGGGAGGATATGATTGAGGTGTATAAATGAAAAACAGGAATAAATAAAGGGGATGTAAATAGTGTGATGAAAATATCCAGTTAAGAGTTGTGGATGAGTGGAACAAACTCCCGAGTACCGTCATAGGGGCTGGGACGTTGTGTAGTTTTAAAAATAGGTTAAATACATGAGTGGGTGTGGGTGGGTGTGAGTTGGACCTAACTAGCTTGTGCTACTAGGTCAGATGCCGTACTAATTCTTTAAGTGGAAGTGACCTGACTACCTGTTTACCTGGGGAGGGTTAAAGCCAGGTGGTCGGCTAGATAAATATATGAGTGGGTGCGGGTGGGTGTGAGTTGGTCCTGACGAGCTTGTGCTAGGTCAGATGCCGTGCTCCTTCCTTAAGTGAATGTAACCTGACCTGGCTGGGTCGGGGCATTGGCTTGCCGGTTGGAGACTTGGACCTGCCTCGCATTGGCCAGTAGGTCTGCTGCAGTGTTCCTTCTTTCTTATGTTCCTAAGTTCTTAAGAGCAGAGGTATGCTGGTGGTGTTCCAGGTGTGTGTGCAAGTGGTGGTTTTCCAGGTGTGTGTGCAAGTAGTGGTGTTCCAGGTGTGTGTGCAAGTGGGGGTGTTCCAGGTGTGTGTGCAAGTGGTGGTGTTCCAGGTGTGTGTCCAAGTGGTGGTGTTCCAGGTGTGTTATGCAGATTCTGATGTATGGAATGAACATAATTGGTATCAGTAAAAATAAGGACATTTTAAGCTTTTATCTTGTCGCTTTCTTAATTGTATCGTATTTTATAACTGTGAAGGCAGTGTATCAGTGTTGTGGCATTATTGTGAAGGCAGTGTATCAGTGTTGTGCAATTACTGTGAAGGCAGTGTATCAGTGTTGTGCAATTACTGTGAAGGCAGTGTATCAGTGTTGTGCAATTACTGTGAAGGTAGTGTATCAGTGTTGTGCAATTACTGTGAAGGCAGTGTATCAGTGTTGTGCAATTACTGTGAAGGCAGTGTATCAGTGTTGTGCAATTACTGTGAAGGCAGTGTATCAGTGTTGTGCAATTACTGTGAAGGCAGTGTATCAGTGTTGTGCAATTACTGTGAAGGCAGTGTATCAGTGTTGTGCAATTACTGTGAAGCAGTGTATCAGTGTTGTGCAATTACTGTGAAGGCAGTGTATCAGTGTTGTGCAATTACTGTGAAGGCAGTGTTCAGTGTTGTGCAATTACTGTGAAGTCAGTGTATCAGTGTTGTGCAATTACTGTGAAGGCAGTGTATCAGTGTTGTGCAATACTGTATCAATCATGTGGAATTTTGAAGCTGTATCTTTTGTGCAATTACTTAATCTGTATCAGTGTTGTGCAATTACTGTGAAGGCAGTGTATCAGTGTTGTGCAATTACTGTGAAGGCAGTGTATCAGTGTTGTGCAATTACTGTGAAGGCAGTGTATCAGTGTTGTGCAATTACTGTGAAGGCAGTGTATCAGTGTTGTGCAATTACTGTGAAGGCAGTGTATCAGTGTTGTGCAATTACTGTGAAGTCAGTGTATCAGTGTTGTGCAATTACTGTGAAGTCAGTGTATCAGTGTTGTGCAATTACTGTGAAGGCAGTGTATCAGTGTTGTGCAATTACTGTGAAGGCAGTGTATCAGTGTTGTGCAATTACTGTGAAGTCAGTGTATCAGTGTTGTGCAATTACTGTGAAGTCAGTGTATCAGTGTTGTGCAATTACTGTGAAGGCAGTGTATCAGTGTTGTGCAATTACTGTGAAGGCAGTGTATCAGTGTTGTGCAATTACTGTGAAGGCAGTGTACCAGTGTGTTGTGCAAACTTACCCTCCCCCCCTCCTGGGTTTTGATGGATCCTGTTCAGTATATAACTGTCGTGTGTAGGACGATTAATTTAGGTCCACTTTGACCTGCGTAGTTTGCTTGCTTACTGAGTGTGAAGGAGAAGATCCAAAACAACAAGTTGGACAATGTCGCGACCTTTACACAACTTCCTTTATAAAGGTCCAGGTCAATCTTCCCTTTAATCAAGGCAGACATTGCCTATACTTTATATCGTATACGTTTTGTGTGTTGCACTAACAGCTAAGGTTCCTTTTATCATCTTGAGGTCACTTGCTCATGTGTTTGTCATCGGGGTTTTGATCTTGTGTTTCTATGTATATGGATGTGCATTTATCCACTTTTTATGTTCCTTTGTGTTGCATTGAGTCTGTTATTGTTGACTAAAAATTAACCTAAATAATATAATCTCTGCTATGAAAGAAGTAAGTACTTGATCAATGATGTTGATATGATACTTGCTTCTTATGACGTTGTGTTTAAACTACTGTGTTCCTGAGTGTTGCTGTCTTTGTCTTATAGCTCTTGCACTGGTAAGTGCTTATGCGTTTCTTATAAAATCCTTGAGTTGGTGAGTGTTGTTGTGTTGCCGGAATCTAGTGTCAGTGAGTGTTTGGCGTTAATTTTGTAACAGATGTTTTGGTGAATATTGCTTTCTATGTTATGTAGCGTTTGTGTTGGTTAGTGTTGCTGTGTTATGGTACTCATGTTTGGGGAAGTGTGCTTGTGTTATGGGACTTGTGTACGTGTTGTGTTATGGGACTTGTGTACGTGTTGTGTTATGGTACTTGTGTACGTGTTGTGTTATGGACTTGTGTACGTGTTGTGTTATGGGACTTGTGTACGTGTTGTGTTATGGTACTTGTGTACGTGTTGTGTTATGGTACTTGTGTACGAGTTGTGTTATGGTACTTGTGTACGTGTTGTGTTATGGACTTGTGTACGTGTTGTGTTATGGTACTTGTGTACGTGTTGTGTTATGGTACTTGTGTACGAGTTGTGTTATGGTACTTGTGTACGATGTTGTGTTAGACTGTACGTGTTGATTGGACTTGTGTACGTGTTGTTTGGTACTTGTGTTTGTGTTGTGTTATGTACTGTGTACGAGTTGTGTTTGGTACTTGTCGTGTTGTGTTTGATTGTGTACGTGTTGTGTTTGTGACTGTGTACTGTGTTGTGGTACTCTTGTGTTTTATGAATGTTGTTGTGTTGTGGTACTCTTGTGTTTATGAATTTGTTGTGTTGTGGTACTTTGTGTTTGTGAAGTTGTTGTGTTGGTACTCTTGTGTTGGTGAATGTTGTTGTGTTGTGGTACTCTTGTGTTGGTGAATGTTGTTGTGTTGTGGTACTCTTGTGTTGGTGAAGTTGTGTTGTGGTACTTGTGTTTTGAATTTGTTGTTTGGTACTCTTGTGTTGTGAAGTTGTTGTGTTGTGGTACTCTTGTGTTTGTGAATGTTGTTGTGTTGTGGTACTCTTGTGTTGGTGAATGTTGTTGTGTTGTGGTACTCTTGTGTTGGTGAATGTTGTTGTGTTATGGTACTCTTGTGTTGGTGAATGTTGCTGTGTTGTGTTACTCTTGTGTTGGTGAATGTTGTTGTGTTGTGGTACTATTGTGTTGGTAAGAGTAGATATTTTATGGTATTCTTGTGTTGGTGAATATTGTGTGTTGAGACTTCATGTGGTGAGTTTCGTGATTGTGACTTCTGTTTATGTAACTTTTGTGTTCGTGAGTGTTACTGCGTTTATGTAACTCTTGTGTTCGAAAATGTTGCTGCATTTGTTTTGTAACTTGTATTGATGAGTGTTACTGTGTTTGTTAAGAAACATTGGTTTTAGTGAGTGTTTCTGTCTTTGTTATGTAACTCTTGTGCTGATGAGCAATACAGGAAGTGTTGGCACTGAAGTGAAGGGTCACAACTCCCCAGGAAGTGTTGGCACTGAAGTGAAGGGTCACAACTCCCCAGGAAGTGTTGACACTGACGTGAAGGGTCACAACTCCCCAGGAAGTGCCTCAGAGCACCGTAAGAAGAATGTTTAATGAAACACACGAATTATTAACTACATTCATCCACAGGCTTGTGGCTAGCGAAATGTGGACTCACCGCAAGCCCATGTCTGAACAACGGTTACACAGGTGCCAACTGTACGTGTGTGTGTCCTCCTGGTACCACCGGCACCACCTGTCAGACCGTCACTGGTTCTTATTATGGTAAGAGGACCATTAATATTTTAGTATTTATTTTTATTAACACATCGTCCGTTTCCCACTAAGGCAGGGCTGACCGAAAAAGAAAAACTTTCACCATTATTTACTCCATTACTGTCTTGCCAAAGGCATGCTTACACTACAATTATAAAACTGCAACATTAACACCTCTCGTTCAGAGTGCCGTCACTGTACTTCCCATCTCCAGGAATCAAGAACGGCCTGCCGGTTTCCCTGAATCCCTTCATAAATATTACCTTGCTCACACTCCAACAGCACGTCAAGTCTTAAAAACCATTTTGTCTCCATTCTTAAAAAACATTTGTCTCTCATAAAAAGTAGTTTTGAAAATAATATGAATATTTCTTTTGGTTTATATAAATTGGATTCATTTATAATTAATAAAATTTGGGAACAATTTAATGATAAATTGGACTAATCTTAATTCTTGGGAAGAGTTTCAGGTCCTTTCTTATGTTCCTCTTCACAGAGTCGGGCGACGTTACGCTACTGTGAGGTGTGGTCTTTGTTTTTATGATGTGATTGTGAGGTGTAGTCTTGCCCCTTTAAAAGCCTGCTTGTCATGTTTCCTTTTATAGTTCCTTGATAATGTGAGTAGTCACGAAAGCGCTTGAAATTCCTCTATTTTTTCATAGTGGTTGTCTTGCATATTTTGATATCACCTGTTTACTGTGATCTTTTCACACACATATATATATATATATATATATATATATATATATATATATATATATATATATATATATATATATATATATATATATATATATATATATATATATATATATATATATATGGATCATGGGGCAAGTGTGCTCTAAAGTTTCTCAATGACCTGGGTGAAAAACTCATCATAGAAACCAAGGACCACAGGGCGACCAGTTTCCTCTTTCAGAGACTCAGTGTTGCGATCCAGAGGGAAATGCCTGCAGCATTCTGGGCACGCGGCCCACTGCCGGGGAGCTGGACGAAGTATTTGAGATGTAGCTCTGAGTTGTTATCTATGTTGTTTTACTCCCTATTGTATTCTTGTCAATGTATTTTGTCAATGTATTTTGTTTTGTCTTTAAATAAAGTGTATAGAAAATATAGGGGGTGGAAGGATAAAATTTTCAAACAGCTTCAGGGAGAACTTTGAGTTTTCCCTGAGGCAAGTTTATTCTTTCTCTGAGGATGAGGGTCCCCAGGACAGTTCCAGAGGTGGTACCTTTTAACATGTATATTATATATATATATATATATATATATATATATATATATATATATATATATATATATATATTCTGTGGTTGATACGAGACAATATTAAGCTTTTACCAATAACTGTTTGGGTGTTTGGTTTGATACGGGCGCCTAAAAAAACGTTTGCTTGTGAATCCAGTCAGGGATACCTTATTTTGTTTTTCAATCCGGTTGGGTGTTAAGGGCGACTAGAAAACTCTGTCAGCTTTGAATCCGGTCATGAGTTCACGAATCTGGACGAATTCGGACGAAACCACTAATATTTAATAAATATTTATAGCTAGTAACTAGCATAAATTAATTAAAGATCAACTAACCTTAGTTAACTTCTAATAACTAATACCATGTAATTAAAATTGAATAATCAAACTGGCATCTTTTTCATGGCAGGTAGTTATATATCCAACTGCTCAGCGAATATTACCCAGCCAGGTGGCATAACGTCTCCCAACTATCCCGGCTATTATCCAGCAGGTAATGTATTTATTTTTAGTTTATTAATTTTAAATCGATTTATGAAATGGTGTGTGTGTGTGTGTGTGTACTTACCTATTTGTGGTTGCAGGGGTCGTGTCATAGCTCCTGGCCACGCTTCTTCACTGATTGCTACTAGGTCCTCTCTCTCCCTGGTCCATGAGCTTTATCAAACCTCGTCTTAAAACTATGTATGGTTCCTACCTCCACTACGTCGCTTTCTAGGCTATTCCACTTCCTGACAACTCTATGACTGAAGAAATACCTCCTAACATCCCTTTGACTCATAGGAGTCTTCAACTTCCAATTGTGACCCCATGTTTCTGTGTCCCCTCTCTGGAACATCTTGTCTCTGTCCACCTTATCTATTCCTCGCAGTATTTTATTTGGCTTTATCATGTCTTCCCTAACCCTCCTGTCCTCTAGTGTCGTCATTCCGATTTCCCTTAACCTTTCTTCGTAGGACAATCCCCTTAGCTCTGGGACTAGTCTTGTTGCAAACCTATGCACTTTCTCTAATTTCTTGACGTGCTTGACCAGGTGTGGGTTCCAAACTGGTGCTGCATACTCCAGTATGGACCTGACGTATATGGTGTACAGTCTTGAACGATTCCTTAGTGAGGTATTGGAACGCTATTCTTAGGTTTGCCAGCCGCCCGTATGCTGCAGCAGTTATCTGATTGATGTGTGCCTCAGGAGACGTGCTCGGTATTATACTCACCCCAAGATCTTTTTCCTTGAGTGAGGTTTGCAGTCTTTGGCCACCTAGACTATACTCTGTCTGCGGTCTTCTTTGCTCTTCCCCGATCTTCATGACTTTACATTTGGCAGGGTTGATTCAAGGATCCAGTTACCAGGCTAGTAGCCTGTCCAGGTCTCTTTGTAGTCCTGCCTGATCCTCGGCTGATTTAATTCTTCTCATTAACTTCACATCATCTGCAAACAGTGACACTTCTGAGTCTATCTCTTCCGTTATGTCATTCACATACACCAAAAACAGTATAGGTCCTAGGACTGACCCTTGTGGAACCACACTCGTCACAGGTGCCCACTCTGACACCTTGTCACGTACCATGACTCGTTGTTGCCTCCCTGTCAGATATTCTTTGATCCATTGCAGTGCCTTTCCTGTTACGTGTGCCTGATCCTCTAGCTTTTGCATTAACCTCTTGTGAGGAACTGTGTCGAACGCCTTCTTGCAGTCCAAGAAAATGCAGTCTGTCCACCCCTCTCTCTCGTGTCTTACTTCTGTTACCTTGTCATAAAACTCCAGTAGGTTTGTGACACAGGATTTTCCTTCCCTGAAACCGTGCTGGTTGTCGTTTATAAGCTTGTGTCTTTCTAGGTGCTCCACCACTCTCCTCCTGATGATCTTCTCCATGACTTTGCATACTATACACGTCAGTGACACAGGTCTGTAGTTTAATGCCTCGTGTCTGTCTCCTTTCTTAAAAATTGGGACTACACTTGCCATCTTTTGAGGTATCGAGTTCACATAGCAGCTTCTTCACCTCCTCCTCGGTTGTGTGTATTTCCAGCACTTGTTGGTATACCTCCCTATTCTGAATTCCTGGAGTCCTTCCTGTCTCCTCTGTAAATACTTCTTGAAATCTCATGTTGAGCTCCTCACATACCTGTTGGTCATTTCTTGTAAACTCCCCACCTTCCTTCCTCAGCGTGATTACCTGGTCCTTGACTGTTGTTTTCCTCCTGATGTGGCTATACAACAGCTTCGGGTCAGTCTTGACTTTTGATGCTATATCATTTTCATATTGTCGCTGAGCCTCCCTTCTTACCTGTGCATATTCGTTTCTGGCTCTACGGCTTATCTCTTTATTTTCCTGGGTCCTTTGTCTTCTGTACTTTTTCCATTCTCTAGTGCACTTAGTTTTGGTCTCCCTACACCTTTGGGTGAACCAAGGATTCTTTCTGGTCTTCCCATTCCTTCTGTTTTCCTTGGGGACAAACCTCTCCTCTTCCTCTTTGCATTTGGTTGTCACATATTCCATCATTTCTTTTACTGGATTTCCTGCCAATTCTCTCTCCCACTGAACGTCTTGTAGGAAGTTCCTCATGCCTGTGTAGTCCCCCCTTTTGTAGTTTCGTTTCTCCCTTCTTATTCCTGCTCCCCTCTCCACTTGTAGCTCAACTATATAATCAAAACACAGAAGCAAATTATCACTAGCTCCAAGGGGCCGTTCATACGTGATATCCTCGATGTCCGAACTACTAAAGGTGAATACTAGGTCCAGTCTTGCTGGATCATCCTCACCTCTCTCTCTCTGGTAGTGTCTCTAACATGTTGATGCATGAGGTTTTCCACTACCACATCCATCATCTTGGCTCTCCATGATTCAAGACCCACGTGGGGCTCCAGGTTTTCCCAATCAATCTCCTTGTGATTGAAATCACCAATAACTAGTAACTTTGCTCTCCCCATGTGGGCTCTTCTGGCCACCTCGGCTAGTGTGTCTACCATTGCTCTGTTGCTCTCGTCGTATTCTTATCTTGGCCTCCTGCAGTTCTGTGGCGGGTTGTACATTACATCAATTACCACCTTATGGCCCTCAGACTGAATTGTTCCTACTATGTAGTCCCTTTTACCCAATCCATCCATTCCTTCCACTTCCTCAAATCCCCACCGGTTCTTAATGAGCAGTGCAACTCCTCCTCCCCCTATCTTTCCTGAGGATTTGATATCTGGGTGGAAAGATTGCATCTGTTATTATCTTGGTGAGTTTCGTTTCTGTGAGTGCTATTATGTCTGGGGATGTCTCCTTTATTCTTTCATGCCACTCCTCACATTTATTTGTTACACCATCTGCATTTGTATACTAAACCTTCAACTTCTTTTCTAAAACCGTAGTCTGGGGGGTACTTTGGGGTTGGGAAAGTGGGAGACCTGATGTGGAACTATGGGTGGTTGGTGTGAAGGTGGAGTTTGTAATGAGGTGGGTAGAATCATTGGGTATGGCATGTGTGTTTTGTTAGATTGTTTGGTTGCATTGGGGTTCTCCAGGTTGGGGGACATCTGAAGGTGATTGCATTAGAGCTTCCTCCTGAGTCTGGGTTCTCCTGTCCACCTCTCTTTCCTCCTTTTGTCACTGTACCCTCTCTTTCAGTTTCTGTCTTTCTTCTCGTGTTCTGTTGCGGTCGAGATACACCCTCCGGTACTCTGACATATCCCTTAGTCCTGCTTTTTCCTGCAAAATTCTGTTTCGAGTCAATTCTGCTTTGAAAATCACTTTGACTGGCCGGATTCTTCCTCTTACAAACCCCCCTATTCTCAGAAAATTTGCCAGGTGGGTCATGTCATCTCCTATTGCTTTCATGATGTGTGTGTGTGTGTTTGTGTGTGTGTGTGTGTGTGTGTGTGTGTGTGTGTGTGTGTGTGTGTGTGTGTGTGTGTGCAGTTCTCATTACTTGATAATTACTAATCAATGACAAATATAAAAAGATGAATAGGAATATGCGAATAAATGCAGATGAACGAGGAATTTAGTGATGAGTGTTCACTTGTGTTCACCAGGATCAAGATGCATGTATGTGATCACCGCTCCCAGTTGCTACTATCCTCAAGTTACCTTCAAGAACTTCGCACTGTACGGGTATAATAACTACTGCAACAACGCTACTTGCTGCTACTTCGATTTTCTTGAGATCAGGACCACCAACCTCACCAATGGCAACGTGTAAGCTATCTTATGAGCAACAAACAAGTATATAAATGACAAACTTAAATATATAGAGTAGGAGCATTCGTAAATTTCTCCTCACCAGTCATAATTTATTTCCAAGTAAGTGTGTAAATATTTTTAGAAAGAATTTAAAATATCCATTTTAAATTCTTTATAAAAAAATATTCATCGGGTTCTTCCTCGTAGCGATATTTTCAAAACTGTATAAACTTTTTTTATAGATTTATTTTATAAACACACATACGGTTCGGCCGAACTCCATTAAAAAATAAACTTTCCTAAAAATATTACAGAAATTCAGATAATTTTTTAATTACACTGACATTAATATTTACATTTTTGTACCAAAACTCACTTAGAAACATCACTAAACCTTTAAATTAACAATGTTTTTTTAGCCAAATTTATATATATAATGTACATAATAGCAACGCTCTTCTTGCCGAATAACTCAAGATAAAATTTGTGTATGCAATAATTTCGCAAAAATAATTCTGAAACTAACGAAAAAATATATATTTCATTGTGTTTATTTATTATTAAATTATTGTAAACTGATCAAAAATATATTTAGTTGGATTAGGCTAAATTAAATTGCGCTTCTTATAATAAGGTTAGGTAAAATTCCTAATGTTCTTTTGGTACAAAAATTATTAATTTTTACATTAACATAAATAAAAAAAATATATCTTAAAACGTATAAGAGAAAATTTTAGAAAGGTCTTAATTTTAAATGTGTTCTTGCTAATTGACCAGTTTTACCTATTCGGCACGACACACACACACACACACACACAACAAATATATATAATATATATATATATATATATATATATATATATATATATATATATATATATATATATATATATATATATATATATATATATATATATATATGATATATATATTTAATTTTCATGACAACTACTTCAAATAATCTGACCATCCTGACCATGTACAAATCCAACCCATTGACCCTTATGCAACTCAGATGACCACTACTCCAACGCAGTTAACGTTAATATAATAATATAATCTGAAGATCACTTCTCAACTCCAGTATTTCTACTCCATCCCAACTTACCTTCCAACCAAACTGACTACTAGTTTAGCTCAACTAACCTCAGCTCCAACCCAAGTGACCAAATCTTCGACTCAGGTAACCACTTCTTGGGACTACTCCAACCCAGTCTTACCACTACTCAGTCCCAAGGATGTTTATGGCAACATTTTGTCACATTTTTTATTGTTTTGTTGCAGACACTCAATGGAAGCCAGTTAGTGCTAAGTTTTGAGTAATCATTAACTTTTCAATACGGGTACACTGTCAACGACATACACGGTGAGGTCTCCTCGTCGTCCCTAGACACAAACATTTCTGCATTTCAGGTACTTCGGTAGGAAAGTAGCACCTGTTGAGACCTTCATGTCACTGTTGAACATAATAACTAACACCCTGTCAGGTCTGTATGACATTCATGGAAATAATGACCCTGTTTCTTCATTACAGTCTCGGTACGGACATAAAAGCTGGTCAGGTTTTCACGTCACGCAGAGTACAATGATACTCTTCTTCTCCACCACTTCTAATTATTACCCGGATGGTCTGCAAATGTGTCCTTCGTACCAATTAAGGATGCACGTGAGTTAGACAAAAACTTTCATAGACATGTGGAGTATATCTGGGGCTAGACTCGTGGAAGTGTATCTGGGCATAGTGAGTCGTAAGTGTGCCCTGGTGTGGACAGGTGGGAGTGTGTCTGGGGGTTTACATGTGGGAGTGTAATTAGTGGTAGACAGGTGGGTGTGTCTGGGTGTAGACAAGAGGAAGTGTGACCGGGTGTAAACAGGTGATTTCGTCATAGTGAGTGTGACTGGGTGTGACATAGGGATTTCGCAGTGGGAGTGTGATTGTTGTCAGGTGGAGTGTGTCTAGTAGTAACAGGTGAAAGTATGTGAGTGTGCAATAGGAGAACTGGCTAGTGAACAGGGATTGTGTAGGTGTGAGGGAAGTTTGTCTAGTATAAAGAGGTGAGAGTCACTGCTCGTAGGACTGGAAGGGTGAGGCTGCACTTAGAGGTTATTTATTCTAAATGATATTTTAATTTGATTTTCAGGACAATCGGCCTAAGACAACTACCACCAGCACACCAACCACTACGACAACCACCACCAAATCAACTACCACCAGCACACCAACTACCACCAGCACACCAACTACCACCAGCACACCAACCACAACAAAAACCGCCACCCAATCAACTACAACAACCACAACTACACCAGCACCCCAACCTCTACCAGCACACCAACTACCACCAGCACACCAACTACCACCAGCACACCAACTACCACCAGCACACCAACCCTACTACCAGCACCACCAACTACCAACCAGCACACCAACTACCACCAGCACACCAACTACCACCAGCACACCAACTACCACCAGCACACCAACTACCACCAGCACACCAACCTCTACGACAACCACCACCCAATCAACTACAACCAGCACCCAACTACCACCAGCACATCAACTACCACCAGCACACCAACTACCACCAGCACACCAACTACCACCAGCACACCAACCTCTACGACAACACCACCCACTCAACTACGACCAGCACCCAACTACTCACAACTACAACCACAGCACAACTACAACAAGCACACCAGCTACTACAACTACCACTTCCTCTACTAAAACTACCATCACCACCACAACCCTGCACTATTAATCCCATCTGTAATATAACCAGTGTTGGTGGATGCTACATGGACATCGCCTTTCTTTGGCATTAAAAACTACACTATAACTTCAATTGCTCAGTAAACGCACAATCGGTGAGTAGATTCATTAATATATATATATATATATATATATATATATATATATATATATATATATATATATATATATATATATATGACAGTGGCTGAATATTCGTATCTATACATATATAAAAATTTATCATACTATTATATATTTTGTGAAATGACTAATCTAATTTACATTTCTCCTTATGTGAACAAATTCGTTCGGTAATGACACTCAAACAGCATTCTGGAAAGAATTTTCAACGAAAACCGAGGGTCCACTGTATATGTTAATTACAAAGAAGGTCAATAGCATGCCTAGTCATTTTGGGCAAACTAATACTAATTCTTACTCTGTATTGACACAGGTTATGGAGCAGTACATTTTAATATACCTTATTGCATACTGATATGAAAGTTAGGTAACTGAAGTGATTAATTAGATTTATAATAGTGAGGTTGTACAAAACATGTAACAATATTACAATTATTAAATTTATTAATGGGAAGGATTTTGTCTTGGTATGATACACTGTTTCTATTAAAGCTCTTATATTGGGAGAGTATCTTAGGCAAACTTAGGACTAACACAAGATTTATTAGGCAAGAGCTATATTAGGAATTTTATGTTTACAGTCATTTGTGTGAGTGTAAGTGTAAATTAGGGGGAATTACAGATACAGAGAGTAAGTCTGTTTTGTTTTTGATGTGTTCATGATACAAGTAGAAGAATAGGTGGTTTTCATATCTTTAGCTGATGATAAAGTGTGTTAGGAAGATAAGATGTTTTTTAACGGTAGTTTTGAAAATGGTGGTCGAGTCTGCGGTTCTAGAGTTTTCAAGAGGGAGTTCCAGATTTTA
Organism: Cherax destructor; assembly: GCA_009830355.1. NCBI lineage: Eukaryota > Metazoa > Arthropoda > Malacostraca > Decapoda > Parastacidae > Cherax > Cherax destructor. The sequence continues at coordinate 82,433 of WNWK01002716.1, forward strand.
GGCCCTTTTATGTACATCGAATTTTTGAAGAGGTTTAGCCGGACACGAATAATGTCATAGAGATTTTTGTGTCTGGTAGTGTCTATGGGTCCTGTTGCAGCTATCAAGAAAGTGTTTTAGTTCAGGATTAATATTGGAATTTGTAGTTCTGTAAATGTAGGTTGCACAGCAGTAGGATAGAATGTTCTGTACAGTGAGTAGGTTTAGGTCTTTGAAGAGTGGGGGGAGGGGGTTTGCCCAGCATTGGATTGCGTGATAATTCTTACTGCAGCTTTTTGTTGAGATATTATTGGCTTTAGGTGGGTTGTTGCTGTTGATCCCCAAGCACAAATAGTATATGTGAGGTAGGGATAGATGAGTGAATAGTATAGTGTGAGTAGGGCTGATTGTGGTACATAGTAACGTATCTTGGAGAGGATCCCAACTGATTTAGATACTTATTTTATGTGTTGGATATGGGTGTTGAATTTCAGGTTGCTGTCAAGGTGTAGTCCCAGGAATTTGCCCTCATTATGTTTAGCAATAAGAGTGTTGTCAATCATAATGTTTAGCTGGGCAACACCTGTTCTGTTACCAAACATAATATAGAAGGTTTTGTCAATACTAAATGTAAGTTTATTAGCAGTCATCTAGGTCGATATTTTCACAAGCTCTTCCTTAACAGTAGTATTGAGGGAGGCAAGATTAGGGTCGGAGATGACATAAATCGTGTCGTCAGCAAAGAGAATAAGTTTAAGGTGTTGTGATACATTAAAAAGATCATTGATGTATAAGAGGAAGAGCAGGGGACCAAGGACACTTCCCTGTGGTACTCCAGTATCCAGTGATCTTGTTGATGAGGTTGTGTCCTTAACAGAGACGTATTGATGCCTGTTACTAAGGTAGGATTTGAAATATGTAAGCGCGTGGCCTCTTATGCCATAACGATCAAGTTTGTGGAGTAGGATGCTGTGGTCTACTGTGTCAAAAGCTTTCCTTAGGTCGATAAAGAGTCCAAATGGATATCAATTTTTTTCCAGTGCTGTGTAAAGCAGGTCTATCATTTTTACAATTGCATCGTTTGTGCTTTTGCTTGTCCTGAAGCCAAATTGGCAGGGGTTGAATATGCTTTGCGCTGTTATAATTGAATATCATCTCTTGTGCACGAGTTTCTCGAAGATTTTGGATAGCAACAGTAACATAAGAACATGAGAATGGAGGAACACTGCAGAAGGCCTACTGGCCCATACAAGGCAGGTTCTTATCAAAACCACCCGTACCCTAAACTACCCAAGAATTTACTTCCGAACCCACGACACCAATCAAACCCAGCCCCTCCCACTCATATATGTGTCCAATCTCTTTTTAAAGCAACCAAAAGTCCTAGCCTCGATCACCCTACTCGGAAGACCGTTCCACGCATCCACAACTCTATTTGAAAACCAGTACTTAAATATGTCATTTGTAAATCTAAACTTATGTAACTTAAATCCATTATTTCTGGTTCTTAACTGGTTCGACACCCTCAGTACTTTATTAATATCACCTTTGTTTATCCCCATCATCAACTTATACACCTCGATGATATCTCCCCTCATTCTACGTCTCTCCAGAGAGTGGAGATACAACGCTCTAAGTCTATCTTCATACAGGAGATTCCTTATACAGTAAATCATTTTAGTCATTCTTCTCTGTATGTTCTCTAATGAATCTATATCCATGCTGTAGTAAGGAGACTAAAACTGAGCGGCATAATCTAAATGAGGCATCACTTCTGTTACTTATACTTCTTGAAATAAATCCTAGTAATCTGTTAGCCTTGTTGCGCACCGTTAGGCACTGCTGTCTTGGCTTTAGATTTCTGCTCACCATGACTCCCAAGTCTTTTTCTCATTCTGTATGATCAAGCTCTACTTCACCTAGTTTATAGCTTCGAGGGTTATTTTCATTACCAAGAACTAGTACCTTACACTTGTCCACATTGAACTTCATCAGACCAGTTTGATATTGGCCTGTAGGTGTTTCCATCGGTGGCGTCACAACCTTTGTGTATTGGTGTAACGATTGCTGTCTTGAGTAGTGTCGGGAAAGTCCTGATTTCTAGTGATTTGTTGAAGAGTAATGTAATAGCAGCCGAAAGAACATGAACCACTCGTTTGTACAATAATGGAGGGACTTGAGCCAGATTTCCTGATTAATTTTGAAGCGACTTAATAATTGAGGTGACTTCAGTGGGCTCGGTTGGTGCAGATAGGAGGAGGTTGGAAAATTCCCATCTAAGTAATCACTTGTTCGGGCATTGGTATCTGGGATTTTACTGGCGAGATTTTATCTTGTTAACTGTATCAATAGGCTGTAGTTATGTTTCATTAGGTATAGTTAGGACAATATCCCTAGTTTTTTCAGTTTGTGGGTACCCAGAATCTGAGTGTCTTCTAGGTCTTTTTCATATCTCTTCTTGTTTGCTTAGCCTTTCTTATTAGTTTGATGAGGACTGATGCATAGTGCTTAATAATATCTTTGGTTATTAATCCCGGTCTATATTGCTTTTCATATTGATGTTTCTTATCAATGGATCTTAGTATGCTGTAAGTTAGCCATGGCCAACCTAGCCGTTTATTCGTAATCTGTTTCGTTTTTATTGGACAATGTTTGCTATATAGTCTAAGTAATTTGTTAAGAAATATGTCTATCCAGTCATCGATACCATTGGCATTGGAGAATTCTGTAGGCCAGTCAATTGTTAAGTTACTTATTGAGGCCTCGTTATGGTGTCTAAAAGAGACCTTGTTGTATTCCAGTGGTTGTTTACTAATGTTTGTTAAGAGGAAGGTGGGGTAGTGGTCAGTAGTGCTGTCTGTGATTATTCCTGATTTAAGGGGAGTTAGTATATTAGTCCAAATATGGTCAATTATGGTTGCACTTGTCTCAGTTAACCTGGTTGGTTTTGTTATAGATGGTATGAGTAGTGAGTTGTTCATATTGTTGATGAAATCAGTTACAGGCTGGTCGTCTGGTAGGCCTAGGTTAATGTTGAAGTCTCCGGCTTGGAGAAGGTGGTGTTTGTTCATTTGGTTGTTTGATATTAGTGTCTTTAATTTATCGCTGAAATTTGGGATGTTTGTATGAGGCATCTGGTAAATGGGAACGATTGTTATAGGAGTAGAATGATAGCTCTAGGCCTTTGGTGTTGCAATCAACACATCATCAGGAGCTTGCAAAGTTTCAGAAAAGAGGAGGATATCGAGGCAAATATGATCCCAAAGGAGTAAGGGAGGTAGGGAGAGAGAGAGAGAGAGAGAGAGAGAGAGAGAGAGAGAGAGAGAGAGAGAGAGAGAGAGAGAGAGAGAGAGAGAAAGAGAGAGATAGAGGGAGGGAGAGAGAGAGAGAAGGGAACAGGAAGTGCCCCCAGGCATAGCAGTGTCCATAGTCAGAAGGTTGAATAGGTAAAACTTGCAATTTTGGCTTAAATTTTTAATTTTTACATTAACATAAATGAAAAAAATACATCTTTAAACGTATAAGAGAAAATTTTAGACAGGACTTAATTTCAAATGGTTGTTCTGAATATTGTGATATCACCTGTTTACTGTGATCTTATTGCATGTACATATATATGTCGTGCCGAATAGGTAAAACTGGTCAATTAGCAAGAACTCATTTAAAATTAAGTCCTTTATAAAATTTTCTCCTATACGTTTAAAGATATATTTTTTTCATTGAAGTTAATGTAAAAATTAATAATTTTGTAAAAGAACATTAGGAAACTTACCTATCCTTATTATAAAAAGTGCAGTTTAATTTAGCCTAATCTAACTAAATATATTTTAGATAATTTTACAATAATTTAATAATAAACAAACATATTGAAATATATTTTTTTCGTTAAGTTCCGAATAATTTTTGCGAAATTATTGCATACACGAATTTTTGCCTATCATATTGGTTCACCCAGAGGTGTAAGGAGGCAAAAACTAAGTGTAATAGAGAATGGAAAAAGTACAGAAGACAAAGGACCCAGGAAAATAAAGAGATTAGCCGAAGAGCCAGAAACGAATATGCACAGGTAAGAAGGGAGGCCCAGCGACAATATGAAAATGATATAGCATCAAAAGTCAAGTCTGACCCGAAGCTGTTGTATAGCCACATCGGGAGGAAAACAACAGTCAAGGACCAGGTAATCAGGCTGAGGAAGGAAGGTGGGGAGTTCACAAGAAACGACCAAGAAGTATGTGAGGAGCTCAACATGAGATTTAAAGAAGTATTTACAGAGGAGACAGGAAGGACTCCAGGAATTCAGAATAGTGAGGTATACCAACAAGTGCTGGATGAAATACACACAACCGAGGAGGAGGTGAAGAAGCTGCTATGTGAACTCGATACCTCAAAAGCGGTGGGACCGGACAACTTTTCTCCGTGGGTCCTTAGAGAGGGAGCAGAGATGTAGTGTGTGCCACTAACACAAATCTTCAACACATCCATTGAAACTGGGCAACTACCTGAGGCGTGGAAGATGGCAAATGTAGTCCCAATTTTTAAGAAAGGAGACAGACACGAGGCATTAAACTACAGACCTGTGTCACTGACGTGTATAGTATGCAAAGTCATGGAGAAGATCATCAGGAGGAGAGTGGTGGAGCACCTAGAAAGACACAAGCTTATAAACGACAACCAGCACTGTTTCAGGGAAGGAAAATCCTGTGTCACAAACATACTGGAGTTTTATGACAAGGTAACAGAAGTAAGACACGAGAGAGAGGGGTGGATAGACTGCATTTTCTTGGACTGCAAGAAGGCGTTCGACACAGTTCCTCACAAGAGGTTAATGCAAAAGCTAGAGGATCAGGCACACGTAACAGGAAAGGCACTGCAATGGATCAGAGAATATCTGACAGGGAGGCAACAACGAGTCATGGTACGTGACGAGGTGTCAGAGTAATCACCTGTGACGAGTGGGGTTCCACAAGGGTCAGTCCTAGGACCTGTACTGTTTTTGGTATATGTGAATGACATAACGGAAGGGATAGACTCAGAAGTGTCCCTGTTTGCAGATGATGTGAAGTTAATGAGAAGAATTAAATCAGTCGAG
>WNWK01002716.1:92500-107500 GCA_009830355.1 Cherax destructor
ATCTTTAGCTCAAGTGCTTTCACACTTCTCAGTGCGTCATCAGGAGCTGTGCAATGTTGCAAGGGCAGCAACAGGAGAAGTAGGGTAAGTTTTCAGAGTATGGTAGTGTGGTGGCAAGAATTGAGAGTAGCGTGCTTGTGAACTGTGATTGGAATGTTATCTTTGGAAGTAATATGGGAAAGATCATGAGCTTGTTCTGCATTCTCGACGGTAATGGTGCATGCACCGCTTTGAAGAACGTGAAAGGATATGTTTTGGCCAACGTGTCGTAAAAGAGCTTTACCAATATTATGGTCAGAAAGATAATCAGTTGAAGATGTCGGTTGTAGGGGAAAGAATTGAGTCCACTGTGTACTTGTAAGCATGGTGTGTAAATTAAGTGGGTGTCGCGTAGGTCGTTTTTGGGTAGAATGAGTAGACATCGAAGAACCGTCGTCAGTAAATGGTCTGGAACGTTTAGACGTAGTACCTAGGGCGGCTCGACCCAAGGTAGGTGGGCGATCCGAAAACCGTCCCACCATATTGGGGAAATCCCCCCCCTTTTAGCACAGCAATTTTTCCCAAAACACCCTCTGGCACCCCCCTTTTTTAATCCCACCCATTCTTTTTTTTTTTAAAAATTTTTTTTTTAAAATGTAAAGACAAAGATAATTTCCTGTTTTTTAAAAACCCCCAGAGTCTTAGTCCTAACAGACATAAAAACCCGTTTATCACGGGCCCCCCCTCGGAGTCTGTTTTTCGATCTGGCTGGCGGGGCGCATCTAAACCAAAAAAAAAAAAAACCCCGGGGTTTTGGTATAACCCCATGTTAATTATATTCTTTGTGACTTGGGATTTTATCATACAGATTTTGAAAAAAAATTTTTCCCCCTTTGATTCTAATCCCCCCCCTACACCCCACTTTTTTTCAAAAAATTTTCCCACCCTGGATTTTTCAACCCCCCAGGGGGGGCACTCCACGTTGGGAATCAGTGGATGGATCGTTACCACCTTTAGCTTTTAATTCCCAGAAGTATGTGGTTGGCACGGGAAAAAAACATATCTTCAGATTATGTTTTTTTCCCCTCCCTGTAATGCAGATCACACCCCCCTTTTATCCCAGTCTGTCAAAATTTTTCCCCCTTTTTCTGTGTTGCATAGATGTCCCTCCTACCCCCTTTGTCGTAGATTATTACCTGGAGTTTACCGGGGGGGGTTCCGGGGAAACCCCCCCGCGGCCCTGTCTGTGACCAGGCCCATGGAATCGGGAGCCTAAAAAAAAGGGGGGCTTTTTTTTGGGGGGGCCCCGGCACAAAAGTCCAACGAAACCCCCCCCCCGGGGCCGGTCAACCCCCGACTTTGGGGTTCCCCCCGGGCCTCCCCAAGACAGGGGGGGCCCATTGGTCCCCCCCTTTTAGTACCCCTGGGAGGCGTTGAACAGGGCTTCCCCCTGACACTTACTGGTTGTTCTCAACAGCAGGGCCCCCCGCTTTTCAGGGGGACCCCGGACGTCTGCCATTTTTGCTTTGTAGGGGGATTTTTTTTAAAATTTTTTACTAATCCCTCGGGTTTTTCCAGGGTATATTGGGGGTTTTCCCCCGCCGCATTCTGGGGGTTTAAAGTTCCCCAAAAAAATTTTGAGGTTTTATAGCAGTTAGCGGGAAGGCTTCCATTTTTAAAATAGCTTTTCACCTGCCAAAGGCTTTTGGGTGCAGAAATTTTTCCCCACCTAGATAGAAAAAATTTGCCCAAAAAAAGGCTTTTTTTTGGGGTTTTTGGACCCCCTTTTTTGAAAGTTAAAAATTATCCATTCTGTCATTTTTCTAGCAGAGTTTTTGCTAAAAATGATCCCCCTTTTGGGGAGATACCTGACATGATCCCCCCGGGTTTTTTTGACATTAGTTTTTCATTTTGGTTTGGAATTTGTTTTATCCCATGAAATTTTAATTTCTCACTTTTTCCCAAAAGGGGGAAAAAGAAAAAAAATTTTTCCCTTCATCAACTTCATATTGTTTTTCGCAGTCCATTTAAAGTTTTTTTTGGGGATGTCTCCCCCCCCTTTTGGGGGGCCTTCAATGGGGACACCGCCATGCAGATTCGGGTGTCATCAAAAAAGAAGAAACGGCACTGGGGCCCCTTATATCCCTTTTCCATGTCCGAATGGGGATGGGAACAAGAGGGGAGCGAGACCCCCTTTGGGGAAAACAGAGTTTTCCCCCCACCCGCCCAGACTTTATTTTTGGACTACTATTTTTGTTCTTTTTTTTGGGGGAAATTATAGATCCATCTGCCAATTTTTCCCCCTGTTATTCCTTTATCATGCATTTTGTCCCCCAATACACCATGGTCAAATTTTCAAATTTTTGCAAAGTTTTGTATATAACATCTGATTCTGTTTGTTTCTAAAAGTTTGGGGCCCTTTTGTCGTAAGGGCCCCCAAAAAGAGGGGGGAAAGACAGGAGCTTTCCCCAAACCCCCATGCCGCCCTGGGGTTTTGAAATTAGGGTATCTTTTTTGGGGGGCCCTTTTTGCTTTTTAAAACCCTTTCAAAGTTTTTTTATGATAGGGAAACCCTTCCCCCCTTTTGGGAGGGGGCAGTTTTTTTTTTTATTTTTCCCCGGAACCCCCGGGGGCCAGCTCCCTCTCCATGGGATCAAAGGGGGGTATAGGGGTTTTTTGCAGTTTTGAGAACACGGAGTTCCATGAGTGGGCCCCGGGGGCGGAGGAGGGCATGTCATTTATCCCCTTTTTTAAGTCTTTTGGGCCCCCATAATGGGGGGATGGGTTTTGGGGTTTTTTAAATTCCCGGGGCCTTCATAAAAATTATTTAGGTTTTTTGACTTTCCCCGGGGGTTAAAAAAAAACAAAAAACTGAGTCATTCTGGGACTTTAGTACTCACCATTTCCCCCTTTTCCATCTTTTAGTACCCACCCCCTTTGTTGGGGCCCAATCGGATGTTGTTCTCACTTTGATTTGGAAAAAAGAAAATTTGGGGTTTTTTTTTAATTTCATTTATGGCTTTTTGTTTTTCCCCCCGTTTCGTTTCCCTTTTTAAAAAATTTCCCTTTTGGGGTTTTGGGGTTTGATTTTTCATTTTCCCCAAAATGCCTCCCCGTATTTCAGATATTTGGCCTTTTTCCGCCCCCTTTTTCCTTTGCCGGGAAAGGCACACCTTTCTTTTTGGGGGGCCCTCTTCTCCCCCCTTTTTTTCCCTTTTAAAAAGGTTTAAAACCCCCAAAGGGCCCCAGAGTTAATTTGTTCTAGACAAAATTTGGACCCCAGATATTTAGGGGGCCCCCCCCGGGGGAAAATTCCCGGGGGGCAATGCCCCGGGCCCCGGGTTTTTGACCGGGGCCCTTTTGGGGGTTCCCCTTAAAAAATTTTTCTTTTTGAATTTTTTTGGGGCCCCCCTTAATTTTTGTTATTGAATTAAATTTTTTGGGGGGAAAGGGTCCATGCTTTTTCCCCTTCTGGGCCCCCCTCCCCGCATACATTTTTGGGCCCCCTATTATAGGATCTGAGTATATTTTTTTTTATAGATGACATTTCGAAACATCATTGTTAAAGATGATCCCAGCGAAATTTTTCCCAACCCAGGGTTCATTATTTTTTTTAAGTGGGAATTTTTGGCAGGGGTTTAAAAAAACTCCGGTGGAAGGGGGAAACACCCCAGCCCCCCCGGGACCCCCCGGGCCCCCCATTATTTCCAATATTCCTCCTTTTTTTTAATTTTTTTTGGGGTTTAAGCCCCCCAAAAGTTTTTAAAAGGGGGGAAGGTTTTCCCCGACAGGGTCAATTTTCGGGCTGCCTGGAATTTTTGGGGGGGTTCCTGGGTTGTATTAACCCCTTTTTACCAGGTTTTGATTCTAGATCTTTCCCCCTTTAAAAATTCAACTACATCATTGAGGATTTAGAAAAAAGGATAAGGCCCTTGGAATACAGGCTCCCCCCCCCCTTTTCCCCTGTTTTGCCTGCTCACTATGTCAATCTGAATGGGTTCCCCCTGGGATCCATTTTTTTTTTCCCCCGGGGACCCTTTAGGGGGTTCTTAAAGAAAAATTGCATTTTTTTTAAAAGACCCAAAATGAAAGGGCCCCCTTTTGTTTTTCTTTTTTTAGGCCCTGTATTTTTTCCAAAAGTTTTAATGCCGCCGGTTTTGGGTGGTTTGGGTGGTAGGGAGGGGGTTTTTTTTTTCCTGGCACTAATATCTGTTTTTTTCCGGGAGGGAGGTTTTTGACCGGGCCCACCAAAAATTTTTTTGCAGGTGCTGATTTGGGCTTTCCTGCCCATCTTCTCGAATGTATATCGGACATTTCTTCCCCCCCCGGGGCCAAAAAAGATTTTTTTTCTTCTTCCTGATATTAGAGCAGCCAATTAATTTGCATTACAAACTACTACTTTCTTCTTCAGGTTGAATACCCCCCCCTCTCCCCCCCAAAAAAATGTTGTAATTCATGTTTTTCAACCTTTTTTAAAAAAGCACATTTCCTTTTTGTTGCCCACACTTTCATTTTTCTTTTTTTTTCGTTGAAAAAGAAAGTTTATATCCCCCCCGTAAAAGGCCCTCTGAAAAACCCCTCGGCTTCAGTACGCGCCTGACGCCCCCCATTGCGAGACCCCCCCCTTTCCCCCTTTTTTCAGAGTCAATTTTTGTCTTCTTTTTACAGGTTTTCCTAAGTTTGGGGGGCCCCTTCTTATTTTTTCCCCCAGGGGGTTTTTCCCCTTTTTTTCTCCTTTTTGCAATGGGGCCATTCCTTTCTATTTTTTTAAAGGGGGATGTGTTCCCGAATTGCCCCCAGTTTTTTTCCCGCAATGGTGATTACTTCTTCTATTTTATGGGGTTTTTTACTTATACCTATAGGGGAAGGTTTTTTAATTTTTTTAATGTTGGGGGCGGGTGCGTCATCTTGTTCTTTCATTGCAAAGTACCCCCTATAGTCAATGAACTGATTTTTCCCCCGGGGCCCCCCGTGTTGCAAAGACCCCAGCGGGGGGGCACTTTATTCCCCGGGCCCCGCGACATTTCCTTTCTGTTGCAGAGTTCACTCCTACGGAGCCCCCCTCACTACCCCCCCCCTTTCCCGCGGGCCCCCTAGATAGGTTACCGTATTTGGGGGTTTTTTAAAGGAAAAAGAACGTAAGTACTGAAAGAAAAACAACGAAATAATTTAAAAAAAATTTTCTAAGGGGAAGAAATCTTAATATTTTTTATATATTAAAAAAAACCAGTTTCCCCTAGTTCTTCCCACTAAAAAAATTTATTTGATGATAGTAGAAAAAATTTTAAAACTAGATATTATATTTGTAAATTTTAAAACCCAAAAAAATTAAAATTTTTTTTAATTCCCCTTTTTTTTTTTTTTGTTTTGTTTTAAAAAAAGATTTTTTTTTTTTTAAAAAAGATTCCAAAAAAATTTAAAGTTAATCGCTTTAAATTTTTAAAAAAAAAACGGTCTCGTTCTAAAAGAGCCTGGGGAACCCCCAAAAAAAAGTTTTTTTTAACAGCAAAAAGAAATTGTTTTTGACTTGGGAGACCATCAACTCAAAAAATCACAAAAACTTGAATAATTTTTCCCAAAAAATTTTTGACAATACATCCAAGAAACTACTACTTTTTGTAAGAGACCGGGGAGAGATTTTAAGTAGAAAAAAGTTTTTTAAATTGGAAAAAAAAAAACCGCACTGGGGAAGACTATGATTGGAACAAAAAAAGAGAGAAGATAAGGGGCTTGTACCAGATTAAAAAAGCTGAAATTTCCCAAAAGAGAATGTCACAAAACCATCAAATAGGAATAACTCTTTTTTTTTTTTGGGGGGGATAAAAATAATCCCAATAACCGGGAATTTTTTAAAAGGGAAATAGACCGGAAAAAAATTTTTTTTTTCCCGGGAAGAAATGTTAGAGAAAATCTCGAAAGATGACAGATATATTTTTCATCTGTCAAAAAAAACATGAACTATTTTAATATTATTAATTAAAAAATTTGGGGGGTTTTTTAAGGGGCCAAGAAGGTCGACTAACATTCCTTCTAGAGCTTGTGATCACCGTATCCTGACCTTCATATATTTAAAGGTAGTAAAAAGGCAGGGAAAATTTGATGAGAAGAAAAATGCCTTTTTTAAAGAGGAATCTGGTAGGGGGAATTTGGGGGAAAATTTTTTTTTGGTTTTTGTTGAAATAAAACAAGGAAAAAAAGATGTAATTGTTTTTGTCTAGGGGGGACATTAAGATTAAAACTTAAGAAATATTGGGGAAAAATTTTTTAAGAAACGTTTCCCCCACACAAAAAAGGGTTTTTTTTAGTCCAATACAAAGCAGAAAGTTGTAAAGAGAGGTTTGAGGTAATCAGTCCCCCAGCCCTACATCTGATAGAAGATTTTACCACTTTGACCTATAAAACTCATAAAAATAATAGAGATATACTGGGGTTTAAAAATTAAATTTTAAAAAAAAAAATTAGACTAAGATTTGCAGAGTAAATGACCAGTGGAAAATACATATGCCGGGCCGGGGAAAGGGGAAAAAAAATTTCCAGTCAGGGGAAAAAAAAAAGAAAAATATATAAATAAAAAAAATTTACGAAAACATGGGATAAATATCAAAAAAATAATGAAGAGAAGAAAATATATTTTACATTGGGTGATAAAAAAATTTTAGTAAAAAAAAAAAGGGAAGGGGAAAAACAGGGTTTTTTAAAGGAAAAAAAATGAAGGCATGAAATTATCCTGGGGAAAAAATTTATGAAAAAAAAAAATTTTAAAATTTTTGAGAAACTTTTCCCCAAAAAAACAAGAGTAAAAGTCAGTCCCTTTTGGGGGGGGGTTAAGACTAAAAAAGTTATTTACCGTTTGCTATTAATGTTCTTTGGAAAATAATGAAAGAATTTAAATGATTTTCCCTAATTATTCAATAATGAATGCTTTTTAAAAAACTGAGGAAGGTTTTTATTAGCTTCCAATTTTTTTCTATTTCTTTTTGGGGGGTTAAAAAGGGGGATATTTTTTTTAAAAAAAGTCCACAACTTTCCCCAAAAATTTTTTCGGGGAGAAAAAATTTTTTATATTAGAGTATTTTCCACAAAAAAAAACCCATTTGGGGGTTTCTTTTTTCAGTAAAGTGCGAAAAAATTTTGACATTGCCAATTTGTCACGATGATCCCCCCCAAAGACCAAAAAACAAATAAATTTTTAAAAAAAAAAATGTAAAGATAAAAATGGATTTCAGAAGCAAAAAATAATTTCTTTTTTCCTTCCCTCAATGGTGAGTGTTGAATCCCTCCTACCCCCCCCCTCTATCTCCCCTTCAATTTTTAAAATGTTTTGACGTTAAAAATAAAGGTTTAAATCAATCCGTCCCCCCTAAACTCCCCCCCATTTGGGGGGTTGTTTCCGGGCCCAAAAGATGATTCCTATATGTTTTGTTTTTCAAATAAAATTATAAAAAAAAAATGAATTTAAATAATAAATTACAATAAAAAAAAATAATAAATTAAATAATAATAATAATAAAAATTATAATAAAATATAAAAATTTAAAAATAATAAATTATAAAGTAATCTAGTAATTAAAAAAAGGAGGAACACCGCGCGGCCTGGGGCCCTTTTTAGGAATCTTCCAATCCCCCACTGAGAATATTTGTTTAAAAATTTTTAATGTTCCCCGAAAAAAGGTTTGATAATTCTATTAACTATTAAACCCCCCAAAAAACCCATTATTTTTGCCCCAAATTTGAAATACCCAAAGGGCCTACTTTTTAAAGACCCCCCTAGGCAAGCCATCCTCTTTTCCCCTTTTTCCCAAACCCAAAACTTTCCTTTATCCTTTTTAAATTTAAAAAAAAACGAATCCCTTTCGGGTTCTCTCTTGGGGAAATATCCTCAAAACCTTTTTTATATCCCCTTTGGGGTTAAAACCCCTTTTCCCCGATACCTCGTCATGTCCCTCATTCTATTTTAAAGTGAAGTAATTTTAAACTTTTTTCAATTTTTCTTATAGGAAGATTTCTAATCTATTATTAATTTAAAAATTTAGCTGAATGTTTTTTAACAATTTTATCCTTCTGTAAAAGAGACCAGAACTGGTCGAACTAGGGGGCCTTTTAAAGATATATAAAGCAAATAACCCCCGGCTTTGCTTTTTAACCCCTTGTTTTCCCAGAATATATTTGCCTTATTACGCGTTTCGATTTATTTTTTCGTCATTCTCTTGTCTCATAACCTTTTTTTAGTAACGATATTAAAAACCTTTTGGCCCATTAAAAATTAATTCCGGATATTTTTTGGTTTTTTTGAAAACCGAGGGGAAAAAATTATTAAAAATCAACCATTTCATTCTCCCGTGAAAGCCCAAAAATTTTTTTTAAAGGAAACCCCCTTTTCTCCTTTTGTTAATAAACTGGAAAAAACCTTTGGTTTGTTTTAAACCCCAAAAACTTTAAATTTTGTAGTCCCGTTTAGCTTTTCTTATTCCCTTTTAATGTTCATTTTAATGTCAGTATACTGATTCATAAGATGACCCTCAACTCTTTTGATGGGCCTATAAATTCCTTTCTTATGCCCTAAAAGATATTTGAGCCTATTATTCATCCATTTTGGCATTTCTATTCAATCTAATTTCTTCTTTATACGGGATAAACAATCTTTGGGCAGCATGTATAGTGTTTAGAAAACTGTCATATTGTTTGCCAGAACCAAGTCAAGTAGGTTATTTCGTCTAGTAGGTTCTGTCACAAACTGCTTCAAAAAACAATCCTGAACTACTTCTAAAAAGTCGTTAGATTTTAAATTCCCTGTCAAAAATGCCAATCAATCTAACTAAAGTTAGTCCTCTAGAATTACTACTTTATCGTGCATTGTGGCCTTAACAATTTCCTCCCAAAGCAATCTCCCTTGTTCCCTATCTAAGTTTGGGGGATGGTATATCACGCCTAAAATCAATTTTTCATACCCCTCTGAAAATTGTATCCAGACAGACTCTGTATGTGTTATTACAGACTTTATACCCGTTTTTATGCAACAATTTAAATGATCACGGACATAGAGTGCCACCCACCCCTTCCCGATACTTCTGTCTACTTGGAACAATTTAAAACCCTGTATGTGACATTCAGCAGGCATGTCCGATTTTTCGAATTAAACCACGTCTTAGTTATGGCAAATACATCAATGTTACCTGCACTAGCAACTAATCTCAACTTGTCCATCTTATTCCTAGCACTACCACAATTACTATAATATATATTTAAAGACCCTCCTTTCTCTTTGCCCTTCCTGCTCATTTCTGTTTTCCACTATACCTATTACTGTCCTTTTCATCTAGTGCTATTGGCTTTCCAGTATCCACCTTATTCTGCCTATTACTAGTTCCCCTAGAACTCATAATATTACTACACTGGGACTTCACTGTTTTCCCTAAAACCCATATCACTAACGTTTTCTATTTTAAATCCCTAACAGCTCCCTCCACTGCAGTTGCCAGTGCCCCCCAGACCTAGATAAGTGAACCCATCCCTGGAATATATGTCATTTCTGCCATAGAAGAGGTCCCAGTTGTCAATGAATGTTACTGCATTTTCCTTACAGTATTTGTCCAGCCAGCAACTGACACCAATTGCCCTGGACAGCCATTCATTTCCAACTCCTCTCTTTGGCAAAATACCACATATGACAGGGTTCCCACCCTTCTTCCTAATTATGTCTATTGCTGACCTATACCTCAGTCAGTCGCTGTATCTCAAGCTTAGCTACACTCAGTTCTTCCAATAGCTGCTGGTAGAGTTGCTCAAGAGAGGATATATTGTTCAGATTCACAGAGAGCACACTAGACACGTCTTAACAGAGCTGAGTACACACCAGGTAATCAGTCCCTCAGCCTGAAATTGATGTGTTCAGTCCGTCACATCATCTTTGTTGTTGTTGTATTTATCTTTCTCGTTTTCCTTTCATCCTTAGCTCTGTGAATAATTTCCTTTGATATTTTGCAGCTGATCAACACTACTCTGGCCGGAAGCTTCAACACGTTCAGCACCCCAGGTTTTTCGAGCAGTCTGCTGCATTCTAGTCTGACACAGTGTGAATGGTGGATTGTGGTAAGTTGCGTTATTTTTACTTGTGCAACAGCGAAAATATTCGCTGTTCTTTTTCCACCCAGTTTGTATTCCGTATATAGTCCTCTTTCTATTAAAGTCACTAAAGTGACTTTTACACAGAGGAACTGAAACCGAATAGCCACCTTTCTGGGCAGTTTTGCAGGCTGTCAGTCATTCTTATAGTCTTTTTTCCCACTGTTTTTTTTATTCTCCTCTTCAGCTTCACATAATCTGTAAGAGTTACACTGGATAACCTGTTGTTTAATGTTTCTTATGTATTTCAGAAATAATGGTGATTCTATGACACATTTCCGTGAGACCACTGATCACCCTCGTCCATCCAAATACACACACTATCATTCGTCTCAACCTTATACACAGTTATTACCTGATTTACCACAACGATATTCCCATTATGCTTGCATGCTTGTTAATTAAAATTGTTTGACATTATAATATATATGTATTTATCAACAAACCTGCCGTATCCCACCGAGGCAGAGTGACCCAATAAAGAAAAACGAAAGTCTCTCTTTTTAAATTTAGTAATGTATACAAGAGAAGGGGTTACTAGCCCATTGTTCCCGGCATGTTAGTCGCCTTTTACAACACACTTAAGAGCGAATCTGCAAAGACAGTGACTATGTATGAGTGATAGTGAAAGTGTTGAATGATGAAAGTTTGTCTTTTTTGAGGTTTTATTCTTTCTTTTTGGGTCACACTGCCTCGGTGGGAAACGGCCGACGTTTTTAAAAAACTTAGGTATTCTAACTTAATTTCTCAATTTAAATATCCCTGACTAGTTAGAAATGTCCTGATCAAACGGCATGAGGGAAGAATAGCGGTGTTGCTACTTCTTTATCTGGGAATAATTTTATGAAAAAAGTTACTTTGCTTCCTGAAGTCAGAGATGTTGAAGTAATGCTCATGCCCAGTTTCATGAAACTGAAGTCTGCCATTTATATGTTAATTTTGGTTTATTCAACGTGTGGCTTGTATAGGTTAAATCAATTTTATTACGTTTATAGTTCCATTAGCATAATAGTTCTTTATAAATGCTTGCTTAGCAAAGTGGCTTTGTTTATTTAATTGGTAGTATCTAATTACCGATAAATTTGCTCTATAAAGGTTTTACGACTTAAAAATATCTAGTAATCTGTCAGCAACAGATAATTAAGTTAAACTTTCAATGACACTCGTATTCTAGAAACTCTTCTATTTCATTTATCTCTTCTTTTACACATTCTCACGTATCTAATGTGCACTCATTTCCCATAATCTGAATAAGGAGTCTACTCCTTTTCCTCTGACTTTCTTGAATAATGTTCCATGTCTTTTCCACAGGCTCCTGCGGGCAGAACACTCCAAATTGAAATAACTATGAGTATTTACAATACAATTGGATGCACACTGGACTACGTCATGGTGAATGGAAACGGAGGAAATACCTACCAAGCATCAAACAGCTCCATATTCTGCGGCACAGGATATAGGGTCATTACTACTACAGGCAATACGGTATACATAGCATACAGTGGAAGTTCTGGCCTGAGCTCTGGCATATCCTTCACCTACACTGTCTTATGATCAGTCACTGAGGACCCTCACTATGATACTCTTGAAGACGACCATTGCCGTGGACTACGATGACTCAAGGATGTACAATAATATGGATTTGATGTATTTCATTTATTTATTTATCCTATTTTAGCCTATTATTGGCCCTTTTCCTATGTTATTTAAAAATTTTGAATGTCAAGATTTAATAATGATACTACAAAAAATTCCTTGTGAATCATAATCATCTCAAGTTTCGAAATATAATTTTTGGCAGCATGATTTTCTTTTTAATTTACCTCACTGATTTAAGGCTGAAATGGAGATAGGTGAAGACGTCAAGATGGGTTGAGGCTGTTAAGGGATGATCTACGTAAATTTTCGACCAGTGTTCATTAGTACCTTATACCTGTGTGCCTCCGCGTCTGTGTCGTTAATAAGGGTGAAAGAGATTTCTGCCTTTGCAATAAATGGTTTGTAGGGCGGTGACGCATATCTTGATGACCTTATCATTGTTAAGACCAACACATGGAACGGAAGAGGCTTCATTTAGGCTCCGCCAATTCCACTTGAAGGTCAAGTTGATACAATGTGAATTTGGACAAGCCAAGTTAATTTTCTTGGGCCATGTCATTGGTCAAGGTGAAGTCTCACCTAACATTGCCAAAGTGGGGGATATTACTAACATTGAAGGCCTTACTAATATGAAAGTCTTAATGGGTATCCATGGCATGGCCTGATTTTACAAGCACTTTCGTATAAATTACTAACATGTGGCTCACACCATTTACCAGTTCAAAACAGAAGTTTGCATGGGAAAAGTTTTCTAGAGGTTCTGAGTGTTTGAAACTTTTACTCTCCACAGGTCCGATAGTGTAGAGTTCTGATTTCAATATATCAAGGAGGGTATTGGTGCGGTGCTTCTTCAAAAATCAGAGCAGCAGTTGTTGCATCCTGTGTGTTTACTCTGCAAAGTTAGAGACACTCACCTGGTACTGACACTACTCAAGGGTGTTACTTAATAAAGTTTTGGTCTACTGAGGTCACGACCATCTCACTTTCATACATAGTATGAAAATTAAAAATACTTGCTTTATGGGCAGGGCTCTGCGCATCCAGCCGTTTAATATAGATAACCATCACATGAAGGGAAAACAAAACACTCTACTCCCCGTAGAATGAAATTAGCTCTGAGGCACCCACACCATCGTATGTCCTCGGATCATGATACAACACCTAGCTCTGCTGGGTGCGTGATCTTTGTAGGATTGTATGGTCCAGTGAGTAAGAGTGTCGTGAATTTTTGCTCACTATGAGGAGGGTTAAAACAACACGGGATCGATTCCCTGGCTAGTCGCAGTGTTGTTATTGTTATTGATATATACATATATATACATATATGGAAGGTAGGATGAAAGACATCGATACACATGATGCCTTCTACCTACTCACCAGGTGCCTGTCAATCTTAAAACTTACATACTTCCTGAGATGCTCCCCAGCCTTCAGCAGCTCGAAACTCAAGGAATATGACTCTCTCCTCAAGACCATGCTAGAGAGTGTATTGAATCTTTCCCTCGAAGATGGACAGTGGTTGCAAGCATCACTTCCAGTCAGACTTGGGGGGCGGGGAGTACGCAAATCCTCCCAGATTGCCCTACCAGCTTTCTTATCCTCTTCTATAGCATCAAATGAGCTAATAAAACAAATTCTTCCAGACAACCTCAGTGATTCAGCAGGAATACAGGACCCTAGCTACACCAGAGAAATCACTGAATGGGAGACTCTTGCTGCTCCAACACCAAAACCTAGTGAAGAACTGGCCTACAAACAGTCAAGCTGGGACGGCCCCATCGCTGAAAAGATACTTGCCAATATGCTCAGGGCCGTAACATCAGACAGGGAGACTGCCCGTCTCCTAGCTGTGAGTGCACCTCACTCTGGGGACTTCCTCCAAACAGTTAGCATTTCGGCCATGGAAACACGCCTCGACCCTAAGACCCTTCGTATTGCAGTGGCTCTGCGCCTTGATGCCCCTATTCACACGGAATATACGTGTATTTGCAGCGATGCGCAAGCCGACCAATATGGTCTACATGGTCTTAACTGTTCTAAAACCAAGGGTTGGCATGCAAGGCACAATGAGGTCAACGACATCATAAAGAGAACCCTTGCTACAGCTGGATGCCCAGCCGAGAGAGAGCCTCGATCACTAGCAGCCAACAACGCCCACAACCCAGCAAACTGCCCCGACGGGATCACCATCTATCCTTGGAAGAATGGCAAGCTCTTAGCATGGGATTATACCTGTGTGTCGACACTGGCTGACACCTACATCCATCACAGTGTCGGGCGACAGGGAGGAGCTGCTGACACCAGAGAGGAGTACAAGATCGGCAAGTACAGGGACATAAGCCAACAGTATCAATTTGTCCCAGTGGGATCAGAGACCTTGGGAGCGTGGGGAAAAAATGCAACACGTTTCCTTAAAGAACTGGGTTCCAGACTCATCGACACCACCAGGGACCCAAGGGCAGCCACGTTCATGTTCCAGCGTCTCAGCGTGGCCATCCAGAGGGAAAACGCATGCTGCATACTTGGCTCGCGTCCGGCTTCGGAGGAGCTGGAGGAGATTCATAATCTTTGATATATTGTACCATTTTATTCATGTTCATGTTTTCCTTGATGTATTCTGTCTATTAATAAAGCATTCCATCATTATATATAGGGTGGTAGGGAAGAAAATATTTAAACAGCTCCGGGAGAACCTCGAGTTTTCCCTGAGGTACGCTTATCGTCTTCTCTCAGGATGAGGGTCCCCAATAAAGTTCTAGAGGTGGTACCTATATATATATATATATATATATATATATATATATATATATATATATATATATATATATATATATATATATATATATATATATATATATACAGTGGACCCCGGTGTTTGTAATTAATTCATTCCAGAATGCTGTTCAAGTGCCGTTACCAAACGAATTTGTTCCCATAAGGACAAATGTAAATTAGATTATTCCTTTTAAACCCCCAAAAATACACTTACAAAAGCACTTACAAAAAACACTTACATAATTGTTCGAGTTTGGAGCAGAACGAACACCGGGGTCCACTGTATATATATATATATATATATATATATATATATATATATATATATATATATATATATATATATATATATATATATATAATATATATATATATATATATATATATATATATATATATATATATATATATATATATATATATATATATATATATATATATATATATATATATATATATATATATATATATATATATATATATATATATATATATATATATATATTATGTTGTTTTAGCCCGCCT
>WNWK01002716.1:112500-197399 GCA_009830355.1 Cherax destructor
GATAAATTGACTAATCTTAATTCTTGGGAAGAGTATATATATATATATATATATATGTCGTGCCGATTAGGTAAAACTGGTCAATTAGCAAGAACTCATTTAAAATTAAGTCCTTTCTAAAATTTTATCTTATACGTTTAAAGATATATTTTTTTCATTTAAGTTAATGTAAAATTTATAATTTTGTACCAAGAGAAACTTTGAAAACCTACTAACCTTATTACAACAAGCGCAATATAATTTAGCCTAACCTAACAAATATATTTTAGATACGTTAACATTAATTTAATAATAAACAAACACAATGAAATATATTTTTTTCGTTAGGTTCAGAATGATTTTGGCGAAATTATTGCATACACAAATTTTCACTTGTCTTATATGGCAAGATGAGCGTTGCTATTTAAGCCAAAATCGCGAGTTTTACCTAATCGGCACGAATAATATATATATATATATATATATATATATATATATATATATATATATATATATATATATATATATATATATATATATATATATATATATATATATATATATTATATAAACTACTTTATTCTCTTTTTAACACATCGGCGCTCCCACCAAGGCAGGGTAGCCTAAAAACAAAAACTTTCACCATCATTCACTCCATAACTGTCTTGCCAGAGGCGTGCTTACACTACATTTATAAAACTGCAACATTAACACCCTCCTTCTGAGTGCCGGCAGTGTACTTCCCATCTCCAGGAATCAAGTCTGGCCTGCTAGTTTCCTGAATCCCTTCATAAATGTTTCCTTGCTCACACTCCAACAGTACTTAAAGTTTTAAAACCATTTCTTTCCATTTGCTCATATTTAACACACTCACACATGTGTAGACAGCCTATGCTGTTTGCCAGTCGAGCAAAATGTAGACTAAGTCTACATGCCTAGTTCCCATAGTTTCCACCAAAGGGCAATCCGGTGGGCATGCCAGCTTGCCCACGCCTGACTCTCACTCTGGCAGCGGACTTCACTCAGTAAACAAGGCCTACTCCTCTCTCCCTCGTTGGGCATGGCCACTTCCCACCACTGCCACTTCCCACCACTGCCCACTTCCTCTCTGCTGTGTATTCCTGTGAATTCAGTGTAAATTTGCCAGAGTTGTATCCGAGTGCCCGAGGTCACTGAAGCCACATGGAGCAAGCCACGTGGGTTACCAAGCCAGACATCCCAAACCACACTGTGGTCTGCTGCCCACATCACTCCTCTGATGTCACTCCCACGACGTCACCGCATTGCCCTGACGTCACCTCGCGACGTATGCTTGACGTCACCCACGATGCTGCCCGGCTTCACGACGTCACCATGCTGCTGACGTCACTCGCGATGTCACCCTATGACATCATCTCACGACGTCACGTCATCTTCCATAGACCCATCTGCTGACACATCCATTCTGAAATATCTGAATACATTCACCTCCTCCATACTCTCTCCCTCCAATCCCTCCAGTCTTTCGTTTCCTAATTGTTTTATCCTCATCACCTTACTCTTTCCTATATTCACTTTTAATTTTCTTCTTTTATATACCCTACCAAACTCATCCACCAACCTCTGACTTCTCTTCGGAATCTCCCAAAGCACAGTGTCATCAGCAAAGAGCAACTGTGACAACTCCACTTTGAGTTAGATTCTTTATCTTTTAACCCCACACCTCTTGCCAACACCCGAGCATTCACTTCTCTTACAACTCCATCTATAAATATATTGAACAACCATGGTGACATCACACTTCCTTGTCCAAGGCGTACTTTTTTTCTGGGAAACAATCTCCCTCTCGCCTACACACTCTAACCTGAGCTCACTATCCTCGTAAAAACTTTTCACTGCTCTCAATAACCTACCTCCTATTCCATACATTTGTAACAACTGGCACATTGCCACCCTATCCACCCTGTCATACACCTTTTCGAAATCCATAAATGCCACAAAAACTTCTTTACCTTTATCTAAATACTGTTCACCTATATGTCTCACTGTAAACACTTGGTCTACACACTCCCTACTCTTCCTAAAGCCTCCTTATTCATTTGCTATCCTACTCTCCGTCTTACTCTTAATTCATACAATAATAACTCTACCATACTCTTTACCAAGTATACTCAACAGACTAATTCCCCTATAATTTTATACTCAACAGACTAATTCCCCTATAATTTTTACACTCTCTTTTGTCCCCTTTGCCTTTATACAAAGGAACTATGCATGCTCTCTGCCAATCCCTAGGTATCTTTCCCTCTTCCATACATTTATTAAATAAATGTACCAACCGGTTTTAACATTTCTATCTTTATCCCATCAATCCCAGCAGCTTTATTATTTTTCATTCTACTCACTGCCTTACGAACTTACCCCTCACTCACAACTGGCTCTTCCTCACTCCTACAAGATGTTATTCCTCCTTCCCGATTCCTCTAACTCACCAATTAATAACTCTCCTCTCCTATTTTTAACTATTAAATCCATTCGTTCCTACGCTTTCTCAACTTATTAATCTCACTCCAAAACTTTTTGTTATTTTCAACAAAATTTGTTGATAACATCTCACCCACTCTCTCATTTACATTGCTTCACTACTCTCTTAACCTCTCTTTTTCTCTCCATATACTCCTCCCTCCTTGCATCACCTCTACTTTGTAAAAACCTCTCATTTGCTAACTTTGTCTCTCTTACTACTCTTTTTACATCATCATTCCACCAATCCCTCCCGCACCCGCTTTCCTGTTATATATATATATATATATATATATATATATATATATATATATATATATATATATATATATATATATATATATATATATATATATATAAAAAAATAATATAATATATATAATATATATATATATATATATATATATATATATATATATATATATATATATATATATATATATATATATATATATATATATATATCATTTACCAAACTGAGGCAGGCCAGGATTCGACCCCATGATGTGTGTGTGTGTGTGTGTGTGTGTGTGTGGGTGTGTGTGCGTGTCAGCTCCTGGCCCCGCCTCTTCACTGATCGCTACTGGGTCCTCTCTTTACCGGCTCCATGAGCTTTATCATACCTTGTCTTAAAACTATGTATGGTTCCTGCCTCCACTGCATCACTTGCTAGACTATACCACTTCCTGACTACTCTGTGTGTATACTCACCTAGTTGTAATCACCTAGTTGTGGTTGCAGGGGTCGATTCATAGATCCTTTCTCCACCTCTTCACTGGCCCTACTGGGTCACTCTCCCGGCACTATGAGCTTTATCATACCTCTTCTTGAAACTATGAATGGATCCTGCCTCCACTACATCGCTTCAAAAGCTATTCAACTTCCTGACCACTCTGTGACTGAAGAAATACTTCCTAACATCCCTGTGATTTATCTGAGTCTTCAACTTCCAACTGTGACCCCTTGTTGCTGTGTCCCATCTCTGGAACATTCTGCCTCTGTCCACCTTGTCAATTCCTCTCAGTATTTTATATGGCATTATCATGTCCCTCCTATCTCTCCTGTCCTCGAGTGTCGTCAGGTCGATTTCCCTCAACCTCTCCTCGTAGGACATACCCCTTAGCTCCGGGACTAGTCTTGTTGCAAACCTTTGCACTTTCTCTAGTTTCTTTACGTGCTTGGCTAGGTGTGGGTTCCAAACTGGAGCTGCATACTCCAATTTGGGCCTAACGTACACAGTATACAGGATCCTGAATGATTCCTTATTAAGATGTCGGAATGCTGTTCATAGGTTTGCTAGGCGCCTGTGTGCCGCAACAGTTATTTGGTTGTTGTGCGCCTCAGGAGATGTGCCCGATGTTATACTCACAACAAGATCTTTTTCCTTGAGTGAGGTTTGTAGTTTCTGGCCCCCTAGACTGTACTTCGTCTGCGGTCTTCTTTGCCTTTCCCCAATCTTCATGACTTTGCACTTGGTGAGGTTGAACTCCAGGAACTCCAGGCCTGCAGCCTGTCGCAGATCCCTTTGTAGTTCTGCCTGGTCCTCGTCCGATTGAATTCTTCTCATCAACTTCACATCATCTGCAAACAGCGACACTTCGGAGGCTATTCCTTCCATCATGTCGTTCACAAATACCAGAAACAGCACCGGTTCTAGGACTGACCCCTGTGGAACCCCACTCGTCACAAGCGCCCACTCTGACACCTCGCCACATATCATGACTCGCTGTTGTCTTCCTGACAGGTATTCCCTGATCCATTGTAGTGCCTTCCCTGTTATCCCTGCCTGGTCCTCCAGCTTTTGCACTAATCTCTTGTGTGGAACAGTGTCAAACGCCTACTTACAGTCCAAGAAGATGCAATCTACCCACCCCTCTCTCTCTCTTGTCTTAATGCTGTCACCCTGTCGTAGAACTCCAGTAGATTTGTGACACAGGATTCCCCGTCCCTAAAACCGTGTTGGCTGTCGTTGTGTGTGTGTGTGCGTGCGCAATAAAATCACAGTAAACAGGTGATATCACAATATGCAAAACAACCATTGTGAAAAAATAGCGAAATTCCAAGCGCTTTCGAAACTTCTGCTATTATATATATATATATATATATATATATATATATATATATATATATATATATATATATATATATATATATATATATATATATATATATATATATATATATATATATATATATATATATATATATATATATATAATAACATAAGAACATAAGAAAGGAGGAACACTGCAGCAGGCCTGTTGGCCCAAACTAGGCAGATCCTTCACAATCCGTCCCACTAACAGAACACTTGCTCAACCCAATTTTCAATGCTACCCAAGAAATAAGCTTTGACAATTCCAATCACTCATGTGCGAGTCCCACTCAAATCCAACTCCTCTCACTCATGAATTTATCCAATCTAAATTTGAAACTACCCAAGGTCCTAGCTTCAATATCCCTACTAGGCAGACTGTTCCACTCATCAACTACCCTATTTCCAAACCAATACTTTCCTATATCCTTTCTAAATCTAAACTTATCTAACTTGAATCCATTATTGCGGGTTCTCTCTTGGAGAGATATCCTCAAGACCTTATTTATATCCCCTTTGTTAATACCCATTTTCCACTTGTATACCTTGATCATGTCTCCCCTCATTCTACGTCTTACAAGTGAATGTAATTTAAGGGTCTTCAATCTTTCTTCGTAAGGAAGATTTCTAATGCTATGTATTAATTTAGTCATTCTACGCTGAATGTTTTCTAACAAATTTATGTCCATTCTGTAATATGGAGACCAGAACTGAGCTGCGTAATCTAGGTGAGGCCTTACTAATGATGTATAAAGCTGTAATATAACCTCTGGACTTCTGTTGCTAACACTTCTTGATATAAATCCCAGTAATCTATTTGCCTTATTACGTACGCTTAGGCATTGCTGTCTTGGTTTAAGGTTGTTGCTTACCATCACCCCCAAGTCCTTCTCGCAATCTGTATGGCTAAGTTCTACGTTATTTAACTTATAAGTGCTTGGGTTATGGACACTCCCGAGCTTTAGAACTTTGCATTTATCTACATTGAACTGCATCTGCCATTTTTCTGACCACGAATTAAGTTTCTCTAAATCTTCCTGAAGTTCTATGACATCTATGTTTGAATCAATTATCCTACCTATCTTCGTGTCGTCGGCGAATTTGCTCATATCACTAGTAATTCCCTCGTCAAGGTCATTGATATATATTATAAATAACAATGGGCCCAAAACCGATCCCTGTGGAACGCCACTTGTTACAGATCCCCACTCAGATTTAACCCCATTAATGCACACCTTCTGCTTCCTATTGGTGAGCCATGACTCGATCCATGAAAACACTTTTCCTCCAATGCCGTGAGCAGCCACTTTCTTTAACTGTCTCTGATGTGGTACTCTATCAAAAGCCTTACTAAAATCCAAATAAACAATATCGAATTCTTTATCATGATCAACTGCCTCAAAAGCCTTACTGAAAAAAGTTAATAAATTAGTTAGGCAGGAACGGCCCCTGGTGAATCCATGTTGAGTATCATTAATCAAATTATGCCTATCGAGATGGCTTCTTATGTTATCAGCTATAATCGACTCTAATAATTTGCCTACAATTGATGTTAGACTTATTGGGCGGTAATTTGATGGTAACGACTTGTCCCCTGCTTTAAAAATAGGAATTACATTAGCCATCTTCCACGTATCAGACACTACACCTGTTTGAAGAGATAGGTTAAAAATGTTAGTTAAGGGTTCACAGAGTTCAATTTTGCATTCCTTAAGAACCCTTGAAAAAAGCTCATCAGAGCCTGGCGATTTATTTTGCTTCAAACGGTCTATCTGTTTGATAACTATTTCGCTAGTGACTGTGATACTACATAATTTATTCTCTTCAGGCCCACTAAAATACCTAATGTTACGCTACTGTGAGGTGTAGTCTTTGTTAGTGTGATGTGACTGTGAGGTGTAGTCTTGCCCCTTATATAAGTCCTCTTGTCATGTTTCCTTTTATCGTTCCTTGATAATGTGAGTAGTCACGAAAGCGCTTGGAATTCCTCTATTTTTTCATAGTGGTTGTCTTGCATATTTTGATATCACCTGATTACTGTGATCTTTTGCATATATATATATATATATATATATATATATATATATATATATATATATATATATATATATATATATATATATATATATATATATATATATGTCGTGCCGAATAGGTAAAATTGGTCAATTAGCAAGTCCTTTCCAAAATTTTCTCTTATACATTTAAAGATATTTTTTTTCAATTATGTTAATATAAAAATTAGTAATTTTGCACCAGAAGAACCTTAGAAAACTTACCTAACCTTATTATAACAAGCGCTATTTAATTTAGCCTAATCCAACTAAATATATTTTAGATACGTTCACAATAATTTAATAATAAACAAACAAATTTTCGCTTGCCTTATTCGGCAAGAAGAGCGTTGCTATTTAACCAAAAATCGCAAGTTTTACTTATTAGGCATGACATATAAGTATACACTTTATTCATTGTCATGAAAGCTCACATGGAGGCAGAAAAGAAATAATAAATGAGACGTTCTCTATAATTAGGTCTCTGACACCTTTTCATGAGATCTGGTTATTAATTATTAACAATTACTTGATAAAGATCTATAGAGGTCGAGGGTTTGGCTATTTTTAGTACATGAATTGCTTCCATTTCTGATCATCTATAGAAAGAATTAGAACTTTTTTCTAGTAAGTATGAGGCAGCTGTTGGATTTGGAATGTCTGTAAAACGTTAATTGGGGAACTTTTTAAGCTATATGCCTCTAGAGAAGACTAAGAAGGCATTTTTCTCATTTTTTCTTTTTAATTTATGTTTTTGCGTACTTAAAGTACTTCTGTTCACTATATCCGAAAAAGAGGAAGTCGCGTCCATAAATGCGCAAGAGACTGTGAAGTTGGCTGAGTGTGATCTGGCTGAAGTAGTCTTTAATGAGGTCCTCGTAGTTAGCGTTGGAACTGTGTAGCTTCTGCGGTCTCAGCACCTCCGACAGCCCTGGCACCTGCCGAAGACAGAGGCACACAACTGGTGAAGGAAGAAAGCCAGAAGTCTATTTTGGTGGGTATATTAATAACTATTTTAATTAGTTATGTGTACCTTCACTAACACAGTTAGTGGTGTCCTCTCTTCATTACCATACTCATTTCATAGTATTGTTAAAAACCTGACCAATTTTAATTTCTTCAAGGCTACCGAAGGAAGAGTTGGGTTTATGGCGGAAATTAATGTGTGAACGCACAGCAGGTACTGGCTCCGTCATTTGGGTAGACGCCAACAGCTGAGCAGTTGTGTTAGATGTAATGGAGCAACTTGCACTACTGTGATTAACTGTTCTGCTTTATACAAGGCGAGGAAAGACACAGTAGTATAGGTTATAGGTCATCTAAATAATTGAGACCCGTGTCAGGAAGTACTGGCGCTGATTCCAGTCGAATAAGATAATAACAATCCCAGTGTCTGGCGAGTCGTCGCCTGATCATAACTCCCATCAATATTGTACATTAACCCCAGAGCCACACGTCCGGGTGCCACCAGTCAATAAGTCAAAAAGAAACATTAAACAACTGTCAAACAAAATGTGCAGTGCCAGTGATACATGAAATTAATGACGGTGTTGAGAAACTGCAACGTTTAAGCAGAGGTAATTAGAAATAATGTCCAGAAATAACGAAACCGTAATTAAGTGATTATTTGTGATGTTTGGAGAAACTCCAGACTGAATAGTGATAATTAGTGACGGTGTTGTGAGAAACGTAAAACGTAATGCAGGGAAAATTATTAATGCTTTTACTGTAGCCATAATGAATGAGTAATGAAAGAGTAATGAGAAACTGCAGTTGCTACATTATGATAATTATTGACGGCTGTGAGAAACTGCAGCCGTAATACAGTGTTAATTAATAACGGTGCTGTGAGAAACTGCAGCCATAATACAGTGTTAATTAATAACGGTGCTGTGAGAAACTGCAGCCGTAATAGAGTGTTAATTAATAACGGTGCTGTGAGAAACTGCAGCCATAATACAGTGTTAATTAATAACGGTGTTGTAAGAAACTGCAGCCATAATACAGTGTTAATTAATAATGGTGCTGTGAGAAACTGCAGCCGTAATACAGTGTTAATTAATAACGGTGTTGTAAGAAACTGCAGCCATAATACAGTGTTAATTAATAACGGTGCTGTGAGAAATGCAGCCATAATACAGTGTTAATTAATAACGGCGCTGAAAGAAAATGCAGCCGTAATACAGTGTTAATTAATAACGACGCTGAAAGAAAATGCAGCCGTAATACAGTGTTAATTAATAACGGTGCTGTGAGAAACTGCAGCCGTAATACAGTGTTAATTAATAACGGTGCTGTGAGAAACTGCAGACATAATACAGTGTTAATTAATAACGGTGTTGTAAGAAACTGCAGCCATAATACAGTGTTAATTAATAACGGTGCTGTGAGAAACTGCAGCAATAATACAGTGTTAATTAATAACGGTGCTGAAAGAAAATGCAGCAATAATACAGTGTTAATTAATAACGGTGCTATGAGAAACTGCGGCTACAGTACAATGATTAGTGAAAAATGTTGTACAAATTGCAACCATAATACAATGACTGAGTCGTGAGTAACTGAGGATTATGTAATGATCTCCAGTGGTAATGTTTTGCCAGAAGTTGTGACAGTGGCTCAGTGGTAATGTTTTGCCAGAAGTTGTGACAGTGGCTCAGTGGTAATGTTTTGCCAGAAGTTGTGACAGTGGCTCAGTGGTAATGTTTTGCCAGAAGTTGTGACAGTGGCTCAGTGGTAATGTTTTGCCAGAAGTTGTGACAGTGGCTCAGTGGTAATGTTTTGCCAGAAGTTGTGACAGTGCTCAGTGGTAATGTTTTGCCAGAAGTTGTGACAGTGGCTCAGTGGTAATGTTTTGCCAGAAGTTGTGACAGTGGCTCAGTGGTAATGCCAAATGTGACAGTGGCTCAGTGGTAATGTTTTTCCAGAAGTTGTGACAGTGGCTCAGTGGTAATTTTGCCAGAAGGGCAGCAGCAATGTTTGTGCCAAAGTTGTCGAAAAAAGCTGCCATCGAATGTTTTCCCTCGCACACTGCCATGACACTGCTATCTGCACAACTGCCATCCTCGCACACTGCATCCAGTCTCAACACTGCCATCCTCGCACACTGCATCATGCCTGCACACTGCCATCCTCACACTGCCATCTGCACACTGCTATCCCTCAACACTGCAACCTTAATATCCCTCGACACTGCATCCCTCACAGCTTCGCAGCAGAACACTGCCATCCCTCGCACACTGCAATCCCTCGCACACTGCCATCCCTCACCACTGCCATCCCTCGCACACTGCCATCCCTCACACACTGCCATCCCTCGCACACTGCCATCCCTCGCACACTGCCATCCCTCGCACACTGCCATCCCTCGCACACTGCCATCCCTCGCACACTGCCATCCCTCGCACACTGCCACTCACCTGCTCTCACACTGCCATCCCTCGCACATGCCATCCTCACATGCCACTGTATCCAGCACCTGCCATCCCTACTGCCATCCCCACACTGCCATCCCTGCACCACCCCGCACACTGCCATCCCTCGCACACTGCCATCCCACTGCCATCCCTCGCACACTGCCATCCCTCGCACACTGCCATCCCTCGCACACTGCCATCCCTCGCACACTGCCATCCCTCACTGCCATCCTCCACACTGCCATCCTCGCACATGCCCTCTGCCCCATCCCTCCCCGCACACTGCCATCCCTCCACACTGCTATCCTCGACATGCCACTTGCCATCTCGCACACTGCCATCTCGCACACTGCATCCCTCGCACACTGCTATCCCTGATACGCCATTCACCTGCCATCCTCGCACACTCCCATCCTCACACTGCCATCCCTCGCACACTGCCATCCCTCGCACACTGCCATCCCTCGCACACTGCCATCCCTCGCACACTGCCATCCCTCGCACACTGACAATTACAATTGCAGAATGAAATACACACAAAAGATGAAACCAACTACTGAGCTCCCAAGATACTTCATAAACAATGAAACCAGACAACATCTCTCTATAGATTCTGTGAGTTTGAGTTGTGGCACAAGAACTGTGAACCAACTTCGGCGTTCATCAAGAACTCGACTGAAAATTAACAGCTGTTGGAAGTCTGGAAAACAGCAAAGGTAGTGCTGATGTTTAAGGGACAAACAGGTAGCATTAAAGTGTACGAGAGTGTCACTGACATACATACTAAGGTTATGGAAAATTTTATAGAATAATGGTGGAGCACCTGGAGAGAAGCTGATTCATAAACATCAAAGATGATCTTAAGGATGGAAGAACGTATCTCATAAATGTGCTCGAGTTCTATGATAATGTAGCGAGAGCGAGGCAGGAGAGACGGATAGTTGAACTGAAGTAAGAAACACTTGATACACTACCTCATCTGAAACTGAGACAAAAACTAGACGAACAAGTAAGAATAACAGGGAAAACATTACAGTGGATCAAGAAATAATTAACTATGTGGAAGCAGCGAGGAGGTATCAACATGAGCGAGTGTGATGAGTTTGGTTTCACAAGGCCAGAATTTAGATCAGTAATGTTTTTTGGGTACATAAACGACACCACAGAATAAATCGAGTCTGAGGTGTCCTGCTCGCAGATGTGAAACTAATGAGGGTAAAACAAACAGGAGTAGATCAGGGAAGACTACAAAGGTATCCGGACAAGTTGCAGATTGTTTTGAAAGTGGCTAATAGAATTTAACCCTAACAAATGCAAGGCTGTGAAAATTAGGGAAAGGGAAAGAAAGACATGGGCTGCAAATCTCCCTGAAATATAGGAAAATTGGAGTGAGTATTTCACATGAGGAACACATCAACCGAATAGCTGGTGTATCAAACATACATGAGACTGTCAAATTTAAAGTTAGCTTTCAAACACCTCGACAAGGCAGTAATCACGGCCCAATTCACAGGATATTTCAGGCCCATCTGCTAAAGCATGAGAAAGCACGTAAAGCATGTAAAGCATGAGAAAGCACTTAAAGCTGTAAAGAAATACGATTTGCAACGAGACTGATGCCGAGATACGAGCTATGAGGGGAGGCAAATGGGCAGGACAAGAATCAGGGTAATATAATTGCGGGTTACTGAGAGGAATTGATAGGGTTGACAGGGCGAGTTAGTTTGAAAGTCGGGTCTCAGGTCCTTGAAGGTACAACTGAAAGTTAAAAGCAGAGTTGAGTAACAAGGATGTTAAGAAATATTCCTTTCGCCTTAGAATGGTCAAGAATTAAACCGACCTAGATAGCGAAATGATAGAAGCAGGGATCCATGTATTATTTAAGGAAAAAGCAGGATAAGGCTCAAGAAGTTAGGAGAGAGAGAGAGAGAGAGAGAGAGCCCAGTAGCGATCAGCGAAGAGGCGGAAGGGGAAGGGGGAGCAGATACTCCACCCCGGCAACCACAAATAGGTGAGTGTAAATAGGTAAATACCCTGTGACGTCACGTAGGTACTTACTACACACTCACATCAACACCCACCACCACTACAACCACCTACCTACTTTCCTCTCACCATCGACCTCCTCCCCACTCACAGCCTGCAGCAGGAAAGCCTCGTCCTGAGACAAAGTCTCGAAGTGCAGAATGAAGTCGAAGTGCAGCTGACAGGTGAAGCAGAAGGTGTAGTAAGGAGCCCAGTGCTCATTGAACGCTCTGTTATGATCGGCCTCGTCTATCAGGTAATCCACGAATTCACTGAAGCTCGGAATACATTTCCCCATCAAATTCAGTGGGTTAATTTTTTTTTTAATAGTACACCTTAGGGACCTGAAACAGATTATTATTATTATTATTATTATTATTATTATTATTATTATTATTATTATTATTTATTATTATTATTATTATTATTATTATTATTATTATTATTATTTTTATTATTATTATTATTATTATTATTATTATTATTATTATTATTATTATTATTATTATTATTATTATTATTATTCATCACACCGGCCGAGATAGGATGCCTTAAAAAGAAAGCGAAGTTTTATCTTAGTACATGTAGTAATGTATACAGGAGAAGGGGTTACTAGCGTCTTGCTCCCGGCATTTTAGTCGCCTGTTACGACACGCATGGCTAACGGAGGAAGAATTCTTTTCAACTTCTCCATGGAGATGAAAGGGAATAATAAAGAAAAAGAAAAATACAGAAAACAGAAGAAAACTTAGATGGATGCATATAAACATAAGTGTACATGCATGTTTAGCGTGACCTAAGTGACCTGTTATCTTGCGTGTTTATGAGACAGAAAAAAGATATCAGCAATCCTAACACTGTGTAAAAGAATTACAGGCTTCCGTTTCACACTCACTTTGTCATGTCAGTAATATGTATACACTTGTGTAGTGTATTAGAATTCATCCTAGCTTTATATAGCTGGTCCCTTTGCGTGTGACGTCAGAGGCCTGCGCATGTGTGTGCTCAGAGACAGGCGTCGGCCTCACTCCGGCCTTAGACCTCGACAAGTACAGAAGTGGCACTGGTATCTCTCCTCACAGACACCGTTAATATATCAGTAACCAACCAACAGAGTGTATCCATTGACTACCTTTTATCACGATAAATGGTAGCAGCAGTGGGCCCGCAATTCGTTCGATTACCGATTTCTAGAGAGATAAGTCATCGAGCCAGTAGATATACTGTGTGCCTCCAGAGACCAGCTACCAGATACCACCACCAAGTCAACATCCATCAGCCTCTCTACAATATCTTCTGGTCAGCTTTATCTTATTTGTTAAAACCTACGAGGGGTAAACCCGGGTTTTGCAAATTAAGTACGGGATAAACCAGTTTGTGAGGGTAGAGTGTCATGTGTCTAAGCCACGACACCAAGCCACCCATCCAGTTACATCAGCCTAGCCTTAAGCCAGCGTACTAACCCTGCTGAGCTAATTGTTCCAAGATTCCAAGCCAGTCAACCTGTGTGAAAGGTCTAGACTAAGCCAGCAAGACAACCCAGCTGTCTGAGAAGTAACCCAGCAAGCCACGTGAGTCAACGCATTCATATCATCCTTGTGCTCAACTGTATCGCTGTTCTGAATGCCAATACCATTCCTGTGGTATTCTGGGTTGTTCCAAGCCACCCTGGTTTAAATGCACGTGTCTTTTATAAACAACGTAAGCCAAAGGCGCACGTAACGCTGTGGGTCGCCCACGTGGGACCACGTAAGCCAGGCACACACCCACACAAAGCATCAAGTGTGGATAATTTCATTAACTGGGTCCTGCAAACAGTTTATTGGCTACGAATCGGGTCGAGCGTCCTGTGTGTGTTCTTCGTAGCTGTTTGTGCCAACGTTCTAAAGGCTAGATTCGTAGTTCTTCATTTAAACACATCCTTCAAAATTCTTCCGAGTGAGCAGACGACAACAATCTTCACTACCACCACCTTACTCCACGCTTCACTCATCGTTAATAGTCACCGTTAAGTTAATAGTCACCGTTAAGTTAATAGTCACCGTTAACAACGTTCTACAGCCTAGAGACAGATACCGTGTTTTTTTATTATTATTTTTCAGATAATCTAGAGACAATCGTGAGTGTTTGAGACATTTTGCTAATTATCGTGAATTTTGCGTTATCCTGGGATTGTGATTTTGTCCTAGACAGTGTTATGTGTTAAACTAAATACTTGCATTGTTTTTTTTTTATTATATTACTAGTATCGTCTCTGTAGTAGATAACCTAAATAATGTGAGGATCACTGTAGTAGATGACCTAAATAATGTGAGGATCACTGTAGTAAATTACCTAAATAATGTGAGGATCACTGTAGTAGTTGACCTAAATAATGTGAGGATCACTGTAGTGGATGACGTAAATAATGTGAGGATCACTGTTGTAGATGACCTAAATAATGTGAGGATCACTGTAGTGGATGACCTAAATAATGTGAGGATCACTGTAGTGGATGACCTAAACAATGTGAGGATCACTGTAGTAGATGACCTAAATAATGTGAGGATCACTGTAGTGGATGACATAAATAATGTGAGGATCACTGTAGTAGATGACCTAAATAATGTGAGGATCACTGTAGTGGATGACCTAAATAATGTGAGGATCACTGTAGTGGATGACCTAAATAATGTGAGGATCACTGTAGTGGATGACCTAAATAATGTGAGGATCACTGTAGTGGATGACCTAAATAATGTGAGGATCACTGTATGGATGACCTAAATAATGTGAGGATCACTGTAGTGGATGACCTAAATAATGTAGGATCACTGTGTGGATGACCTAAATAATGTGAGGATCACTGTTAGTGGATGACCTAAATAAGTGAGATCACTGTAGTGATGACCTAAATAATGTGAGGATCACTGTAGTGGATGACCTAAATAATGTGAGGATCACTGTAGTAGTTGACCTAAATAATGTGAGGATCACTGTAGTGGATGACCTAAATAATGTGAGGATCACTGTAGTGGATGACCTAAATAATGTGAGGATCACTGTAGTGGATGACCTAAATAATGTGAGGATCACTGTAGTGGATGACCTAAATAATGTGAGGATCACTGTAGTGGATGACCTAAATAATGTGAGGATCACTGTAGTGGATGACCTAAATAATGTGAGGATCACTGTGTGGATGACCTAAATAATGTGAGGATCACTGTAGTGATGACCTAAATAATGTGAGGATCACTGTAGTGGATGACCTAAATAATGTGAGGATCACTTGAGCAATAAAACTGTAGTAGATGACCTAAATAATGTGAGGATCACTGTAGTGATGACCTAAATAATGTGAGGATCACTGTAGTGATGACCTAAATAATGTGAGGATCACTGTAGTAGATGACCTAAATAATGTGAGGATCACTCCTCCTTGTTTGTATTTTTTGTTTTGTAGTTGAGATTACTTTAAAAAATTAAGGTAATATAAGATTACGTTGAAAATAATCTTGTTTGTGATGTGAATAATTTTTAAAATAAAGTCTCAGTAGAGAGTATTTTTAATTTAAGTTTGATTCAGTGAACTAAAAAAATCCTGATTAACCTTTGTGCCAGGAGCTGTAGTTAGAGTTGAAGGCTAAATATTAATATTTGTTTTAAGGTTATTAAAGATTTTAGATTAAGATTTATGATAATAAAAGGTGAAATTGTTTTATTTAATCACAAATGAAAGTTAGTCAAGAATTTTAAAAAGGCTTTAAAAATGAGGATATTAGGATTAGATTCTCTTTAATACCGGGAAAAAATAAGCGAAGTTTAAATGTTAATAGTTTTGTTATTAATTCAAAGAATTTGGCGGTATTTTTATCTTATTAGAAGAATATGTTTCATAAAAAAGACTGCAAATAATTTTATTTGTTTAAAGGTAAGCCAGCGGAAGGTCTCGGTCATATGATGTAAAGCTGCAGTGGCGGGCCATCCTGTGAATAAGAGCCACTTCAGGAGTACTTGTCCAGTTTTCTGACGAATCTTACCTAACTTAAGTTTTATCAACGATACTAGGCGCAATATTTAGCTTATCTTCGTGGAACTACTTTGTATACTGTAAGTATTACATCACTTTTATTGAAGAAGTCAATGAAATTTATAAATTAAATATATTAGATCAAAATGCAACTACTGGATAAGAAAAAATGGGTTATAATAAAATTTAATTGTAACAGTAATAACAATTTAAGTTGTCATGATATAAGATGTACAAAACATTAGTCCTCCTCTGGAAGATCCTCTAATGTGTGGCTCTCACAGTCCTTCTTACAGTGTACTGTTGATGCTCAATCTACAGTTACCTCACCAGTGCTATTTGTGTCTGGGGATTTACTACGACATTTTTCACCTATAACAAATAATAATTCAACTAAAAGCCGCAAAAATCATTCTGATCATATCGAAAAAAATGTATATCATTATGTTTGTTTATTATTAAATTATTGTAAACTTATCTAAAATATATTTAGTTGGATTAGGATAAATTAAATTGCGCTTGTTATAATAAGGTTAGGTAAGTTTTCGAAGGTTCTTTTAGTACAAAATTACTAATTTTTAAACTAACTTTAATGAATATATATATATATATATATATATATATATATATATATATATATATATATATATATATATATATATATATATATATATATATATATATATATATATATATATAAAAACGTATAAGAGAAGGTTTTAGAAAAGACCTAATTTTAAATGAGTTCTTGCTAAGTGACCAGTTTTACCTATATATATATATATATATATATATATATATATGCAATAAGATCACAGTAAACAAGTGATATCCCAATATTCTGAATAACCAATGTGAAAAATAGTGAAATTCCAAGCACTTTCGTGATTTCTCACATTATCAAGGAATTATAAAACTAAAAGATTAACAGGAAGGCAGATAAGGACGAGACTACACCTCGCGGCCACCTCAACAACACCTGACTTTTTATGATGATGTAGATAGGTAGTCAAGGATCAGTAAACACAACTTACATTCTAGCCACAGACCCTCCCCAGCACAAGTCCCACCTACACAGCGGCCTCCCATAGTATCCTGCAAGGTCTCCAACTCCCTCAGCCTCCACAAACCTTCCAAAAATACAGTTTTGGAGAGGCTGAAGGGATGGTTCACCAACGCAGCTGGAATAACTAGCAAACATAATAGCACTTAGGGAAACCAAGCTCACAGGAATGATAACAGACACGATCTTTCCAACCGGATATCACATCCTGAGGAAAGATATAAGGAACAGAGGGAAAGGAGGAGTTGCATTGCTCATCAAAAACAAGTGGAATTTTGAGGAGTTGGAAGGAGTGGACAGAAGGGAAGCAATCGACTACATAGTGGGAACACTTCAAAATGAGGGTCCTAAGTTGGTGATTGAAGTGATGTACAACCCGCCACAGAATAGCAGGAAGCCAAGATAAGATTACAATGAGAGCAACAGATCAATGGTTGACACTCTAGCTGAGGTAGCAAAAAGTGCCAACATGGGCAGGGCAGAGTTACTAGTTGTAGGTGATTTCAATCACAAGGAGATTAATGGATGTGGTTCCGGAAAACCTAATGCATCAACATGTTAGGGACACTACCAGAGAGAGAAAGAGGAGAGGATAAACCAGCAATGCTGGACCTCATATTCACCTTGAGTAGTTCAGACAGTGGAAATCACATATGAAAGGCCTCTTGGAGCTAGTGTTCACATGGTCCTTACTTTCGAATACATTAAGTTAGAAGTGGAGAATGAAAGAGCATAAATAGGATGAGAGAAGCCAAACTACAAAAGAGGGGACTACACAGGCATGAGGAATTTCCTGCACGAGGTGCAGTGGGAAAGATATCTGATGGGAAAAACAGTAAATAAAATTATGGAGTATGTGACCAAAAAATGCAAGGAGACAGAGGAAAGCTTTGTACCCAAGGGCAACAGAAACAATGGTTCACCCAAAGGTGTAGGGAGGACGAACCTAAATGTGCTAGAGAATGAAAAAAGTATAGAAGACAAAGGTCCCAGGAAAATAAGGAGATTAGTTGAAGAGCCAGAAATGAATATACATGGATAAGGAGAGAGGCCCAGCAGCATTACAAGAATGACACAGCATCGAAAGATAAATCTGATCCAAATGTGATGTACGGCCACATCAGAGGAAAACAACCGTCAATGACCAGGTAATTAGGCTGAGGAAGGAAAGAGGGTACACCCACAAGTGCAGACACACGACACACAACTGAGGAATAGATGAAGAAGCTGCTTAACGAACTAGATACATCAAATCCGGTGGGACCGGACATCTCTCCATGGGTACTGAGAGAGGGAGAAGAGGCGCTGTGTGTGCCACTAACAACAATTTTCAACGCATCTATCGAAACAGGTATTCCTCAGGTCTTCCACCTGAGGTGTGGAAGACACCAAATATAGTCCAAATTATTAAGAAAGGAGACAGATGAAACATTAAAAAATAAGAGTGAAAGAGGTGAATGACAGTTAAGGTTTTCTTTTTTCTTCATTCAAGGAAATCGTGTAATGTTAGTAGCATTATCGACGATATGTTACGTAATTGAACACATTTGCAACTAATGTGACATTATATTGTGACAACGTTTTTGTCTCCAGGAGTTTTGTCTAGGCGTTACAAATAAAACTAGGACACACGATACATGCATAAGAAACAATGTCAGGTGAAAAACCAAAAGAACAAAATGCTTTAAATCTTCCTTTATCGACATTTCTAACAATTAAACAGTATATAGGCATTTTCATTATCTATGAGGTATTAGCGAGAGTTATCCTCTAAACAAGGAATCCCACCATAATACACAAACCAAGAATTACATCCACTACTCCAACTACTATTACTACTTCTACCTTTCATTTTATTCTATTGCTAATACTACTGTTATTACTACTACTACTATTAATACTACTACTGTTATTACTACTACTACTACAATTAGTACTACTACTGTTACTGCTACTGCAACTGTTACTACTACTACAATTACTACTACTACCTCTGTTACTACTACTATTAGTACTACTACAGTTACCACTACCCCTGGCTGTCTTCAAGAAGGCACTGGACGGGCACCTAAAGTCAGTACCTGACCAACAAGGATGTGGTTCGTACGTCAGTCTGTGTGCGGCCAGCAGTAACAGCCTGGTTGATCAGACCCTGATCAACCATGAGGCCTGGTCTCAGACCGAGCCGCGGGGGCGTTGACCACCGAAACCCTCTCCAGGTAAACTCCAGGTAAGCTACAATTGTTACTACTAGTATTAGTACTACTACTATCACAACTGCATTAAGCATGGACTAGCTAAGCTACTGCAGTGCTTATTCTTCTACACCTCTTAATGTTGTCCCAGTATTGCTTGTAACAACTTGACGAAGCTCTGGAGAGCGAAACGTTGCCACAATAAAATGTCACATTTGTCTTAAGACTTTAGTTATGGCAAGGTATAACACGCCTTGGAATTGTGTATCTGCGTTCGTAATAAACAGAAAAATGAATTGTTACAGTGGCTGTAACAATTCACATTGATTAATTTTACCCAGAATGCAAAAAACCACATCTAACCCACAATAACGTGGCTACAACAATTAATAAAACAAAATCATGGTTTTAACGTTTAACAACTGACGAAGAATACTGTGGCTACAACGATCCACTACTAACTCAAAATACAGTACCTGTAATAATTCACAACTAGCTAAAAATACAGTGGCTTCATCAGTTAGCAAATTATCTGCAATACAGTGACTGTAATAATACTCAAATAACGCACTTGTGTTTATACCTGTAACCGGTTTTTACAGTCCTCTTTTAACAGGTGCCTTGCCTGAGGCCTTGTTTGTCTGATGATTGCTTGGTCAGCCAGACTGTTACTCTTGGCGACCTGCTGAACCCCATATCCATCAGAGCCTTATTGATCTGACCCTTAAAGGAGGTAAAGGTAGTGTTCCCTCTTGAAGACTTCTACTCGTGTTCTGACAGTATTTCTGATATGTGCAGCATCAAGTGAATAGTCGAGACGCACGGATGTTGATTCATTCTTCTATTACTGTGTACATACACAAGTACCCTGTTATGGTAATGTGCAGGTATGTTACCAAGCACTTGGAGTATATATTATCATGAATCTCTCTATCTCCCCTTCATTCCAGAGAATACGTATTCGTTACTTTTTAAGATATAGCTTTCTCTAAAAAGAACACAAAGGATTTGAACCTTAATGGAATTATTTCTAATATTACCTGTACAGTAATGTCAGCTGTTGTATGCTAGACCACAGTCTGTGTGGGACTGGTTGTTATATGCTAGACCACAGTATGTGTGGGACTGGTTGTTGTATGCTAGTCCACAGTCTGTGTGGGACTGGTTGTTGTATGCTAGTCCACAGTCTGTGTGGGACTGGTTGTTGTATGCTAGTCCACAGTCTGTGTGGGACTGGTTGTTGTATGCTAGACCACAGTCTGTGTGGGACTGGTTGCTGTATGCTAGACCACAGTCTGTGTGGGACTGGTTGTTGTATGGTAGACCACAGTCTGTGTGGGACTGGTTGTAGTATGCTAGACCACAGTCTGTGTGGGACTGGTTGTTGAATGCTAGACCACAGCCTA
This sequence comes from Cherax destructor, assembly GCA_009830355.1. Classification (NCBI taxonomy): domain Eukaryota; kingdom Metazoa; phylum Arthropoda; class Malacostraca; order Decapoda; family Parastacidae; genus Cherax; species Cherax destructor. Next base: position 133,248 of record WNWK01002716.1, read on the forward strand.
TGTGGGACAGGTTGTTGTATGCTAGACCACAGTCTGTGTTGGACTGGTTGTTGTATGCTAGACCACAGTCTGTGTTGGACTGGTTATTGTATGCTAGGCCATAGTCTGTGTGGGACTGGTTGTTGTTTGCTAGACCACAGTCTGTGTGGGACTGGTTGTTGTATGGTAGACCATAGTCTGTGTGGGACTGGTTGTTGTATACTAGACCACAGTCTGTGTGGGACTGGTTGCTGTATGCTAGACCACAGTCTGTGTGGGACTGGTTGTTGTATGCTAGACCACAGTGTGTGTGGGACTGGTTGTTGTTTGCTAGACCACAGTCTATGTGGGACTGGTTGTTGTATGCTAGACCACAGTCTATGTGGGACTGGTTGTTGTATGCTAGACCACAGTCTGTGTGGGACTGGTTGCTGCATGCTAGACTACAGTCTGTGTGGGACTGGTTGTTGTATACTAGACCACTGTCTGTGTTCGACTGGTTGTTGTATGCTAGACCACACTCTGTGTGGGACTGGTTGTTGTATGCTAGACCACAGTCTGTGTGGGACTGGTTGTTGTATGCTAGACCATAGTCTGTGTGGGACTGGTTGTTGTATGCTAGACCACAGTCTGTGTGGGACCGGTTGTTGTATGCTAGACCACAGTCTGTGTGGGACTGGTTGTTGTATGCTAGACCACAGTCTGTGTGGGACTGGTTGTAGTATGCTAGACCACAGTCTGTGTGGGACAGGTTGTTGTATGCTAGACCACAGCCTATGTGGGACAGGTTGTTGTATGCTAGACCACAGTCTGCGTGGGAATGGTTGTTGTATGCTAGACCACAGTCTGTGTGGGACTGATTGTTGTATGCTAAACCACAGTCTTCGTGGGACAGGTTGTTGTATGCTAGACCACAGTGTGTCGGACTGGTTGTTGTATGCTAGACCACAGTCTGTGTGGGACTGGTTGTTGTATGCTAGACCACAGTCTGTGTGGGACTGGTTGTTGTATGCTAGACTACAGTCTGTGTGGGACTGGTTGTTGTATGCTAGACCACAGTCTGTGTGGGACTGGTTGTTGTATGCTAGACCACAGTCTGTGTGGGACTAGTTGTTGTATGCTAGACCACAGTCTGTGTGGAACTGGTTGTTGTATGCTAGACCATAGTCTGTGTGGGACTGGTTGTTGTATGCTAGACCACAGTCTGTGTGGGACTGGTTGTTGTATGCTAGACTACAGTCTGTGTGGGACTGGTTGTTGTATGCTAGACCACAGTCTGCGTGGGACTGGTTGTTGTATGCTAGACCACAGTCTGTGTGGGACTGGTTGTTGTATGCTACACCACAGTCTGTGTGGGACTGGTTGTTGTATGCTAGACCACAGTCTGTGTGGGACAGGTTGTTGTATGCTAGACCACAGTCTGTGTGGGACTAGTTGTTGTATGCTAGACCACAGTCTGTGTGGGACTGGTTGCTGCATGCTAGACCACAGTCTGTGTGGGACTGGTTGTTGTATTCTAGACCACAGTCTGTGTGGGACTGGTTGCTGCATGCTAGACTACAGTCTGTGTGGGACTGGTTGTTGTATGCTAGACCACAGTCTGTGTGGGACTGGTTGTTGTATGCTAGACTACAGTCTGTGTGGGACTGGTTGTTGTATGCTAGACCACAGTCTGTGTGGGACTGGTTGTTGTATGCTAGACCACAGTCTGTGTGGGACTAGTTGCTGTATGCTAGACCACAGTCTGTGTGGGACTGGTTGTTGTATGCTAGACCACAGTCTGTGTGGGACTGGTTGTTGTATGCTAGACCACAGTCTGTGTGGGACTGGTTGTTGTATGCTACACCACAGTCTGTGTGGGACTGGTTGTTGTATGCTAGACCACAGTCTGTGTGGGACTGGTTGTTGTATGCTAGACCACAGTCTGTGTGGGACAGGTTGTTGTATGCTAGACCACAGTCTGTGTGGGACTGGTTGTTGTATGCTAGACCACAGTCTGTGTGGGACTGGTTGTTGTATGCTAGACCGCAGTCTCTGTGGGACTGGTTGTTGTATGCTAGACCACAGTCTGTGTGGGACTGGTTGTTGTATGCTAGACCACAGTCTGTGTGGGACTGGTTGTTGTATGCTAGACCACAGTCTGTGTGGGATTGGTTGTTGTATGCTAGACCACAGTCTGTGTGGGACTGGTTGCTGCATGCTAGACCACAGTCTGTGTGGGACTGGTTGTTGTTTGCTAGACCACAGTCTGTGTGGGACTGGTTGTTGTTTGCTAGACCACAGTCTGTGTGTGACTGGTTGTTGTATGCTAGACCACAATCTGTGTGGGACTGGTTGTTGTATGCTAGACCACAGTCTATGTGGGACTGGTTGTTGTATGCTAGACCACAGTCTGTGTGGGACTGGTTGTTGTATGCTAGACAACAGTCTATGTGGGACTGGTTGTTGTTTGCTAGACCACAGTCTGTGTGGGACTGGTTGTTGTATGCTAGACCACAGTCTGTGTGGGACTGGTTGTTGTATGCTAGACCACAGTCTGTGTGGGACTGGTTGTTGTATGCTAGACCCCAGTCTGTGTGGGACTGGTTGTTGTATGCTAGACCACAGTCTGTGTGGGACTGGTTGTTGTATGCTAGACCACAGTCTGTGTAGGACTGGTTTCTTGTATTCCAATTCCAAGTACGTATCTCTGAATTCCTTTCGTCACAATTCTTATTTTTTCTTCTTTACATGACATTTCTCTTCCCCTATTTATTTTTACTATGCTTTTGGTCTCTCAATGCTTTCTATGCCGTCTTTTTCACATGGAACTTTGCGCAACTCATATCTTAACATCGCCTGGTCAGTAATAATGGTTTGCTTATTTCTGGTCGTAAACACCTGGACGCCTTATAATAGTCACACCTCCTGATATGCCGGTATTTACATCTTCTGTAACTGCAAATTTCCTTGTCATAATATTTACACATTTTCCCTTTAAGTTTTTATCTGCAGTATTTTCTGTATCTTCTTGTCTATCTTTGTTAATATTTGTTGCGCCTAACTAGTTTGTCTCTATTTTGGTGTATTTCTTATATTCAGATATTATGTGTCTGTCTTATCTGTGATTTTCTGGTCCAGAAAATAAATTATTTATTTTCTTCGAATAGACACATTACAATTTTTCATAAATTTCTAGACACAGTGTGAGGCTGGACAGCCCACAGACCCATACTTTACCCAATTATGGTCAAAAGTGGAGAGCTTTATTTAGTGCTTAGTATTGTTTCTAATTGTCAGGTGTAGCACCAGGAAGTAATGTGTATTTCTTCCCATTGGCAGGAGTTTAACGACGGATTATTCACTGCTAGTGACTGTTTCTCGCTCTCATGAGTCTAACACCAGATTGAAATAATTCACAATTAAGATAAGAGATACCTGTAATTTTGTTTAGTATAAAAAAAGATAATGAAAAAATCTCAAGGCTGTTTTTGAAGTAAAAATCAAACAGGTATAATAGTCAAACAGGTATAATATATAGTAATATATTTTTAACACACCGGCCGTCTACTACACTCGTTCAGTACTTGTTTTGCTGGAATTGTGCAGACATCAACAACTCAAATATTTTTTAAGGCAGAAAAAAGGAATTAATAGACTCATCAAAAGAGTTGAGGGTCATCTTATGAATCAATATATTCACATTAACAGGGAGATTAAGGGATCCATAAAAGTTAAACGGGACTATAAATTAAAGTTGCTAGGGATTCGAAAACAAACCCTAAAGTTTTTTCCAGGTATATTGAACAAAGGTTAAAGCAAAATTAAGACAGCTTTCTGACAAAGAGAATGAAATGTGCTCGAATTTTAATAATTATTTCTTCTCGGTTTTCACACAAGAAGACACAAACGATATCCTAGTAATTACTTTATTAAGTAAGCTTGAAGAAAATAAATTATGCAATATCACAGTCACTAGGAATATGGTGATTAAACAGGTTGACTGATTTAAGTAGAATAAATCCCGGTGCCCTGAAGAACTTTTTTCAAGTGTTCTTAAGCAGTGAAAAATGGAATTTTGTGAACCATTAACTAATATTTTTAATATATCTCTTCATGCAGGTGTAGTGTATAAGATGTGGACGGTGGGTAGTAAAACGCCTATTTTTAAAGCGGGAAAATAGTCGTTACCAAATAATGACCACCCACTAAGCCTGACCTCAATTATAGGCAAATTACTAGAGTCTATTATAGCTGATATTATAAAAAGCCATCTTGATAAGCATAATTTGGTTAATGATACTCAACATTGATTCACGAGGGGCCGTTCCTGCCTGACTAATTTACTGACTTTCTTCAGAAAAGCTTTTTGAGGCTGTTGATCATGTAGAATGTGATATTATATATTTGGATCTTGGCAAGGCTATTGATAGAATACTGCACAAAAAACTGTTAAGGAAAGTGGCAGCTCATGGCATTGGGAAAAAATGTCACGGAACGAGTCATGGCTGACCAACAGGAAGCAGTGTTTACCTGGAGTTTACCTGGAGAGAGTTCCAGGGGTCAACGCCCCCGCGGCCCGGTCTGTGGCCAGGCCTCATTGTGGATCAGGGCCTGATCAACCAGGCTGTTACTGCTGGCCGCACGCAGTCCAACGTACGAAATCTGAGTCTGGATCAGTAACAAGTGGCGTTTCACAGGGATCAGTTTTAGGCCCGTTGTTGCTCATAATATTCATTAATAACCTTGATGAAGGAATAACAAGTGATATGAACAAATTCGCTGATGACTCGAAAATAGGCAGGATAATTGATTCAGATGTCAGTGAACTTCAGGAAGTTTTAAACAAACTAATGTCGTGGTCAGAAAAGTGTCAGATGCAGCTCATTGTACATAAATGCAAAGTCCTGAATCTCGGAAATGTACATAACCTTAATGATCAAAAAGACACAATACCGTGACTGGAACAAAACACAAATAACCCCAGCGCTTATAAAGTAAATTATGTAGAACTTGGTCATACAGAATGTGAAAATTGCTTAGGAGTTATGGTAAGCAGGAACCTGAAACCAAGACAGTAATGTCTAAGCGTACGTAATAAGGCAAACAGGTTACTGGGATTTATATCAAGAAGTATAAGCAACAGAAGTCCAGAGGTTATACTACAACTCCACACATACATCATTAGTAACGCCTCACTTTGATTATGCAGCTCAATACAAATGCTTTATCAATACAAATTCTAAGACATAATTTGAACATCACCGTAGTCGTGGAGGTTCCTCCAGAACCTCCACGACTACGGTGCTCTTCACACCAACTCCAAGGCTGAGGCACTGATTACCTCATCTTCTGCATATAGTTCTACTGTCTTCAAACAATGTCCTAGAATTTGTATTGATAAAGCCACTGGATGGCGAAACGTCTACAATAAAGACACCCAGATGTTGCACATGTGTCTTAATTTCATCCTCGGATAGTGGAAAAATAATTTTCTTCACGAGAATGATGTGTAAGATCATTCTCCCGCACAAACTAGGGAGGTAGTCTAAGGTAGTCTAAAATTTTGAGCAAAATCTGTGAAATTTAATGTTCTTATTAAAAGTTCCATTTCATTTTCTCAGAGCATTTTGTAAAAAGACCATGAAACGTTGTATCACAAAGAAGAAGAATAATGGAGCTGAAGGACGGAAGAGACGAAAGTTGAAGATGGAGGAAGACAAGAAGTCGAGCAACTTCTTCATGACCTTCTTTGAAAACAACACAATAAGTTATTCGACACATTCCAGTGAGTTGCATGCGCCTGCTAAAGCTCTCGCTTCACGCGGCGAGTGTCTGGGTTCGATTCCCAGCCAGGGTAGAAACATTGGGCGTGTTTATTTACACCTGTTGTCTATGTTCACCCATCAGTAGAATGGGTACCTGGGTGATAGCTTCTGGTGTGGGTCGCATCCTGGGACACTAACCTAATTTGCCCGAAATGTTCAGCATAACAAGTGGCTTTCTATATAGTAGTATGTCATTGATGTCAGCTATGGTCTGTATACCTTGTACATGTACTTGTAGAAAATATATATATTATTAAGTAAAAATGCGTCACAAGCGAGGAGGAAGTCAAGTTAGATCAATCCAAGAATGACGAGATTAAAAGTGAGGCTGCCAGAGTGTGAGCATGACAGGAAGGGAAGATGGTGGTGATGTGGAGTGTGAGGCTGCCAGAGTGTGAGCATGACAGGAAGGGAAGATGATGGTGATGTGGAGTGTGAGGCTGCCAGAGAGTGTGAGCATGACAGGAAGGGAAGATGATGGTGATGTGGAGTGTGAGGCTGCCAGAGTGTGAGCATGACAGGAAGGGAAGATGGTGGTGATGTGGAGTGTGAGGCTGCCAGAGTGTGAGCATGACAGGAAGGGAAGATGGTGGTGATGTGGAGTGTGAGGCTGCCAGAGTGTGAGCATGACAGGAAGGGAAGATGGTGGTGATGTGGAGTGTGAGGCTGCCAGAGTGTGAGCATGACAGGAAGGGAAGATGGTGGTGATGTGGAGTGTGAGGCTGCCAGAGTGTGAGCATGACAGGAAGGGAAGATGGTGGTGATGTGGAGTGTGAGGCTGCCAGAGTGTGAGCATGACAGGAAGGGAAGATGGTGGTGATGTGGAGTGTGAGGCTGCCAGAGTGTGAGCATGACAGGAAGGGAAGATGGTGGTGATGTGGAGTGTGAGGCTGCCAGAGTGTGAGCATGACAGGAAGGGAAGATGGTGGTGATGTGGAGTGTGAGGCTGCCAGAGTGTGAGCATGACAGGAAGGGAAGATGGTGGTGATGTGGAGTGTGAGGCTGCCAGAGGAGAGACAAAAAGTGGTGATGTATTGAGTGCAAGGGATACAGGGGAAGATGGTGGTGATGTGGAGTTTATTGATGAGGCTGACAGAGGTTGATGCTGAGTGACTATGAAACAGGAAGATGGTGGTGATGGGTGAAGGCTGCCAGAGTGACATACGAGATGGTGGTGATGTGGGTTAGCTGCCAAGTGTACTGAAAAGGTCAGATTTGTGATGTGGAGTGTGGTCTGCCAGAGTGTGAACAAACATGTAACCAGGAAGGGAAGATGGTGGTGAGGGAGTGTAGATGCCAGAGTGGAGCACTGACAGGAAGAAGATGCTGGTGATGTGAGTTTTTGATGAGATCGTTCATGACAGAGAGCTGACACATGAACCTACGAATGATGGTGTTAAGAAGCGAAAGTTCATACAACAAGTGATCTAAACATTGGACTTCTGAATTTCGTCAAGATATGAAAAATCTATTGGCCTGAGCACTTGAACAAGGGAAATTCCCTTCACAATAACTTCGGTGAACGGAAACTATGGGTTCTAAGGAAACGAAGGAAGGTGCAAGTAACTCTTCATTTAGTCCATAATTGTCCTTTAAAAGTTAACAAGTCTGTAACTTGTCTTCTTGATGGGGACTTTCATTGGTAAAGTTATCATAAAGATAGGGTGTCAGAATGCTAGAACAGCGGCGCAATTTCAGTGCTTGACAAATTTGGCGCATTTTGCGAGATTACGCTCTGGCCCACCCTCCATTCTTCCACCCGAAATTTATAAACGCCTTGTCAATATCCAATTAGTGTCATTTTGGTAATTGTAAATTATCAAACCCAGGTCTCAGAGTGGACAGCATTTGGGAAGCGCACTCGTAGTCCTGTTACATTCCCACCCGAATTTAATACAAAGTAATTGCAACCCACTCATCAACATCAATTCTCAATCATATTTGAACTCCGCAATTTAATGAAATCAAAATATCACACCCAATATAGACATGATATTTCCCCTAAACCTATTTTTGCTGCAACATTTAAAATCCATATCACCCATGTAATGTATTTTGGAATTCTGTTTTTGTCATAACGGGTTATTATTATTATTATTATTATTATTATTATTATTATTATTATTATTTATATATTATTATTATTATTATTATTATTATTATAAGAATTATGCTATCAAAGGAAGTCAAACTGGTAAGTTCTACACTTGGAGCATGATAGGCAATTAGTGTGATCTAAGGAAGGGGCGTGTAGCTGGGATTCTCTAGGTAATGATTAAATAATGAGCCCCTCACTGACATCTCTCAACCTCACTTGAAAGTGGTAAAGCAAAAGAGAAAACCAAAATGTCATCGAGTCTTACCTGAAGTATTGCTGAGCAGTGGACTCTAGTTTGTCCCGGTACGAAGACAAGAGTCGTTCAAAGGGCTCCCTGACGATGATAAATGAGTAGTAGTTGAGGCAAGTGAGGGAGTCTTCCAGCTCGTCTAGGGAGGGACGTGGGTATATCTTCCTCGTCTCTTCCACGGGTGAGGTCTTGATGGACCGCCGAAACTCCCTTTCAGTTTTACCCGCCATTATATAGAAATTATACATCCAGGTAGTGGAGGCCGCTTTGAAGACGTTACACCACACTAGCTTATATTTATCACTTATGAGAAATTCATTGCTGTTAGCAGGTTGTGCTGTCTCCTCGGGAGTCATATTCGCCTCACAATGCGTCTGAAGCAACTTTCGCCTCTCCGACAAGATCTTTGCCACATTAAATGTACTTTCAGATAATGTTGTGGTTCCAAGGTTGATTGTCCACTGATCATTCTTCATAGTTGTACTGCTGCTGTTGTTGCATAGCTCCCGCGAGTGGTTTACTCTTGCAGTGCTTCCTTGCACCGTGGATTGATCCATAAGATTTATCTGCAAATAAAAATTGATACAAGCAAAAGGCATATCAATAATGACAAACTGCTAAATAAAGAATCGTATGCAATTCGTGTGTTGCATACGTCTTTATCAAATAGACGTCCTGAGTGTTGCAAACATGTTATAATCCCACCGACGTCCTGGGTGTTGCATATGTGTTTTTATTCAGCAGTTGAAAACCAGTGGCAAGAGAAACTTCGGTCTGTGCCCCAGTGGCCTGGTGGCTAAAGCTCTCGCTTCACACGCGAAGGGCCCGGGTTCGATTCCCGGCGGGGTGGAAACATTTCGACGCGTTTCCTTACACCTCTTGTCCTGTTCACTTAGCAGCAAATAGGTACCTGGGTGTTAATCGACTGGTGTGGGTCGCATCCTGGGGGACAAGATTGAGGACCCCAATGGAAATAACACAGACAGTCCTCGATGACGCACTGACTTTCTTGGGTTATCCTGGGTGGCTAACCCTCCGGGGTTTAAATATCCGAACGAAATCTTATCTTATCTGTCTGGATTCGGCAGAAGACAGGAGCTACTAGATAAGTACAGGTCAGCCATAGAAGTAGTTAGGTCTAAGGGAGGGATCCCAATCATATGTAGCATTTTGCCTAGAAAGGGAGTGGGCAATGAATGGATGTCTAGGGCAATTGGTATAAATTGTTGGCTATACAGCTACTGCAATGAACTTGCAATTCCATTCATTGATAACTGGGACAAATTCTATGGCAAACGTGATATGTATACAAGGGATGGGGTTCATCTCTCTGGGGCTGGAGTGGTTGCATTAGCCGATTCGATTGAGGGGGTCATTGGAGACTTGTCTAAGACTTTAAACTGATAGATTATAAAGGTATGGGTGTTTGTGGGAAACAATCAGGCTGTAGTATTAGGCCTGGAAACAGCAGATATTACCAGGATACCTCAGGGATATGTTTAAAAGACAATATTCAAAATAAAGTTGCTAGTAAATGGAAAGCAATTGATCAACAAACAAAGAGAGATAGTAGAGGGCAATGAGTGACTAGCTCCCTTAAGGTTTACTATACAAATAGTAGGAGTTTAAGAAATAAGATAGATGAGCTAAGATTACTTGCAAGTGCAGGTAATATAGATATTATTGCTATAACAGAGACCTGGTTCAATCTGAAAGATAGAGAAATGCCTTCCGAGTGCAACATACAGGGATATAAACTATTCCACACTGATAGGGTCAACAGGAAGTGTGGTGGAGTGGCGATGTCAGGTATACAGAAGTAAGATTAGGGACAAGATAGGCCAATTTAAGAGTAACTCAGGACAGATCACGGACAGTGATAAGGATATGTGTGAAATTTTCAATACTTACTTCCTCTCAGTTTTTACTCAGGAAGATACTAGCGGAATTACATAAATAATAAATTATGTAGAACAGGAAGATAACAGACTATGCTCGATTGGGGTAACTAGTGACATGGTCCTCAGGCAAATAGAGAAAATAAAACTTAACAAATTCCCAGGCCCTGATGAACTGTTTGCAAGAGTTTTAAAGGAATGTAAAGAGGAACTTAGCAAACCTTTGGCAAATATTTTCAATATATCACTACAAACTGGCATAGTGCCAGACAAGTGGAAAATGGCAAATGTAATACCTAGTTACAAGGCACGTGATAAGTCCTTAGCTTTGAACTATAGACCAATAAGCCTTACCTCCATAGTTGGTAAATTTATGGAATCAATAATTGCCGAGGCAATTCGTAGCCATCTTGAAAAGCATAAATTGATTAAGGAATCTCAACACGGTTTTACTAAGGGGCGTTCCTGTCTTACGAATTTACTAATTTTTTTCACTAAGGTGTTTGAGGAGGTAGATCATGGTAATGAATATGATATTGTGTATATGGACTTCAGTAAGGCTTTCGATAAAGTTCCACAAATAGGCGGCAGAGAGTTTGCATAAATGGAGAGAAATCAGAATGGGGTCACGTCTCAAGCGGTGTTCCACAGGGGTCAGTTTTGGGCCCCCTGTTGTTTACAATTTACATAAACGACATAGATGAGGGAATAAATAGCAACATAAGCAAATTTGCTGATCACACCAAAATAGGCCGTCCAATTCATTCTAATGAGGACATTAGAGCACTCCAGGATGACTTGAATAGACTTATGCAGTGGTCGGAGAAGTGGCAGATGCAGTTTAATGTAGACAAATGGAAAGTTCTAAATGTTGGGCCGGACAATAACCATGCCACATATAAACTGAATAATGTAGATCTTAATACTTGTAGTATTCTTAGCAGTAATCTGAAACCAAGACAACAGTTCATAAGTGTTCGCAATAAAGCTAACATAATCCTTGGCTTCATATCAAGATGTATAAATAAGAGAAGTCCTCAGGTTGTTCTTCAACTCTATATATCTTTGGTTGGGCCTCATTTAGATTATGCTGCACAGTTCTGGTCACTGTATTACAGAATGGATATAAATGCACTGGAAAACGTACAGAGGAGGATGACAAAGGTGATCCCATGTATCAGAAATCTTCCCTATGAGGATAGACTGAGGCCTTGAATCTGCACTCTCTAGAAAGGCGTAGAATTAGGGGGGATATGATTGAGGTGTATAAATGGAAAACAGGAATAAATAAAGGGGATGTAAATAGCGTGCTGAAAATATCCAGCCAAGACAGGACTCGCAGCAATGGTTTCAAGTTGGAAAAATTCAGATTCAGGAAGGATATAGGAAAGCACTGGTTTGGTAATAGAGTTGTGGATGAGTGGAACAAACTCTCGAGTACCGTTATAGGGGCTGGGACGTTGTGTAGTTTTAAAAATAGGTTAGATAAATACATGAGTGGGTGTGGTTGGGTGTGAGTTGGACCTGACTAGCTTTTGCTACTAGGTCAGATGCCGTACTAATTTCTTAAGTGGAAGTGACCCAACTACCTGGAGTTTACCTGGGGAGGGTTAAATCCAGGTGGTCGGCTAGATAAATATATGAGTGGGTACGGGTGGGTGTGAGTTGGTCCTGACTAGCTTGTGTCACTAGGTGAGATGCCGTGCTCCTTCCTTAAGTGAATGTAACCTGACCTGTCTGGGTCGGAGCATTGGCTTAAGCCGGTTGGAGATTTAGACCTGCCTCGCATGGGCCAGTAGGCCTGCTGCAGTGTTCCTTCTTTCTTATGTTCTTTAAATCGGCGCATACAGACAAGAGGAGCAGTGAACAACAAAATGGTACAATACTGTGTCTGGAACAAATTCACACTGACTTTGTAAATGGTCCTTATCGGACCGAAACGTCGTGGTAAGCTCCTCTCTGTGTCTACTATGTGGGGGTTATTTGTGTAACAGGTACAGTAATGTAAACACATTCTAGGTTCAATAAAAGTTTTAAAATGATTTACCCATAGAGGGGTTTAATTAATTAGTTGAACCCCACAGTGAATAAAGCGATGTTATAAGGGGGGATTCTCCTGCATAAAGTATATGTGAACTAGAAATATTTCGGTCGCTGTTCGATCCGAGGAAGGTATCCCCGTATCCTGCAAACCCATCCTCTCTCTCTCTCTCTCTCTCTCTCTCTCTCTCTCTCTCAAAAGGAATAACTCATAGTCATTAAAATATGAAAGAACAAAATATATAAATATTAACGTCAGTGTGTATTGATGTGTGCACAAATAAAAACATGTACATATATACAGAGATGTATATATGGTATTGTAAACACGAACGAGCTGTATTTAATCAATAACAACTCTGCGACTAGCCGGGGGACCGAACCCGTGTTATTTTAGCCCACCTCATGTTGAGCGAAAATTCACGACGCTCTAACCCACTGAACGATACAATCCTACTAAGATCACGCTAAAACAACATGGGTTCGATCCCCCGACTAGTCGCAGTGTTGTTATTGATTAAATACCACTTGTTCGTGGTTACAGTACTATATATACTGCTTGTGGAGGCTAGTACACCAAATAGGGAGTAGACTGAAAATTGCTCTGAGGTACCCGCACTATCTTATGTCCTCGGATCATGGTACAACACCTAGCTCTGCTGGATGCGTGATCTTTGTAGGAATGAATGGTCCCGTGGGTTAGAGCATCGTGAATTTTCACTCGCCATGAGGCGGGCTAAAACAACACGGGTTCAATCCCCCGGCTAGTCGCAGTGTTGGTATTAACATATGTATATGCACATATATATGAATGTATGTATTTTTGTGAATATACATATGCATGTCTGTATACATATATATATATATATATATATATATATATATATATATATATATAATATATATATATATATATATATATATTTATATATATATATATATATATATATATATATATATATATATATATATATATATATATGTATGGCAAGAAAATTCACCAGTGCTTTGCAAGATATGGAATAATTGCTGTTAAAAAAGAGCCAACAGGAAAGAGATATACTATTTCTACTGAACACGAACTGAAAAAGTTCTTCAGAGACTCCGGCCTCACTGAACTACAATAATGCAGTTTGTACACACTTTTATTTCAATTTGTCAATCTGACAGCAGTAAATTGTCAAGTTTGCTCAAACACTACTTATAGCTTGTATTAATTTAGAGCTATACTTTTTTAAACTACTTTTTACTGTACTGTGTTGTGCAGTATTTACCTTATTACTGCCTTAGTTTTACTGTACTGTGTTTGCAGTATTTACCTTATTACTGCCTTATTCTTTGTCAATTTAAATTTTTAACATTCATACATTTTTTTTTCTCTTTTTTATTAATTGACTGTTATTACAATTTTAATTTCTTATTATCTATTTTTATATATATTTTTTTTTACTTTATTTTTTTAATATCATTTATTGTCAAATATTTTCATTTACAATTTATATTACATTTCCAAATTTCTAAATTATTATCTATATACACAGCTTTATTTTATTTTGCTTTTTTAATATCTATCATTGTTATTTTATTTTTACTTTTTTAAAATCTGTCGTTGCCAAATATTCCCAGTTACAGTTTATAAATAGTATTAGAATATTATTAGAATATTATTTCAATCTACTTATTGTGATATCTGCTATTTCCAAATACTCCTATTTACAGTTTACCATCTTTTATACATACCAGTGCAAAACCTCCATAGTCTTTAAATTAGAATTGTTCATATATTATTCTATTACATATTTTTAAACAACAACTGTTAGCTTTAGTGTAATCACAATTCATAGTCTGGTGCTACATTACTTTATAATTTTATCATAATAGTTTTATCAAGTAAATATTCTAATTCATTCTAGGTTAATACATAGTAAACGCGAATTTCATTGTTTATTAGTTTCTTCAGTCTACTTTAGCAACATGCATTAGCTATACACTTGTCCAAGCATCCCCTTATTACAGACATCAGTACTAGAACTCAACACACTATACATGATAAAAAGAATTACCTTCAAACCTAATGATGAATGATCACGTCGACCCAGATATAAACCTATATAATCTAACTCCCAATCAAAATTTAATGGAAAGTAACTGCATATATTACACAGCATCACAAGCCAGCACTGTCCAAAATACTGCTACAAATATTACAATTCTTAATTACAATATCAGGTTCCTAAGGAAACACTATGATGACCTCCTGGCACTCTTAGATACCTTAAAGACAACCTTCTCCTGTATTATTCTTACTGAAACCTGACTTAAGCAGGACACAATAGATATCTACTCAATTCCCGGATACATTGCAATCCACAACTGCAGACCAAACAAATTGGGTGTGGTATTGCAATCTATTACTCTAATGAACTATCTTGTTATAACACCACCTGCTTTAGTGGACAATATATTTTTGTAAATTTTAGTGTAAAAAATCTTAAGACTCCTATAACAATCGGTGCCATTTACCGGATGCCTCATACTAACATAACAAATTTTAGCCATAAATTAAAGACACTAATAACACACAACCAAATGAACAAGAACCATCTTCTCTTAGCTGGAGACTTCAACATTAACCTTGGCCTCACAGATGTCCAGCCAGTAACTGGCTTCATCAACAATATGAACAACACACTTCTCATACCAACTATTACTAAACCAACCAGGCTGACTGAGACCATAATTGCCCATATATGGACCAATATACTAGCCTCCCCCTTAAATCACGGATAATTACAGACAGCACTACAGACAACTACTCCACCTTCCTCTTAACAAACATTAATAAGCCACCACTGGTATACAACAAAGTTTCTTTTAGACTTCATGACGAGGCCTCAATAAGTAACTTCACAGCAGAGCTAGGGTTGGTTGACTGGCATACTGAATTCTCCAATGCCAATGGTATTGATGATTGGATAGACATATTTCTTAATAAATTACTTAGACTATACAGGCAAACATTGTCCCATAAAAACGAAACAGATTCCGAACAAACGGCCAGGTTGCCCATGGCTAACTAACAGCATACTAAGATCCATTGATAAGAAACATCAATATGAAAAGCAATGTAGACAGGGCCTAATACACAAAAATACTACAATATGCATCAGTTCTCACCAAACTAATAAGAAAGGCCAAGCAATTGTACTATTCCAGCAGATTCACCGAAACAAGAAGAGATATAAAAAAACCTGGAAAACACTCCTCAGATTCTGGGCCACAAACTGAAAAAAACTAGGGATATTGTCCTAACTAAACCGAATGAAACACAACTACAGCCTATTGATACAGCTAACAAGTTTAATGACTTCTTCTCAACCATAGGATCAAATCTCGCCAGTAAAATCCCAGGTACCAATGCCCAAGCAAGTGATTACTTAGATGGAAATTTCTCAACCTCCTTCTTCTATCTTGCACCTACCGAACCCACTGAAGTCACCATGATTATAAAGTCACTTAAGAATAAATCAGGGAATCTGTCTCAAGTCCCACCATTATTGTACAAGCAAGCGGCTCATGTCCTTTCGCCTGCTATTTCACTACTTTTTAACAAATCACTAGAAACTAGCACTTTCCCGACACCCCTCAAGACAGCAAGGGTTACACCAATTCTCAAAGGTGGTGACCCCACAGATGTAAATAACTATAGACCAATCTCAAACTTACCGTTGTTATCCAAAATCTTTGAGAAACTCGTGCACAAGAGATTATATTCGTTTATTACAATACAAAGCATACTCAACCCCTTCCAATTAGGCTTTAGAAAAACAAACGCACAAACGATGCAATTGTAAAAATGCTGGACCTACTATACACAGCACTGGAAAATAAGGAATATCCGTTAGGACTCTTTATTGACCTAAGGAAAGTTTTTGATACAGTAGACCACGGCATCTTACTCCAAAAACTTGACTATTACGGTTTAAGAGGCCACGCACTTATATATTTCAAATCCTATCTTACTAACAGGTTTCACAACGTCACCATTAAAGACACAACCTCATCTACACGACCACTTGATACTGGAGTGCCACAGGGAAGTGTCCTTGATCCCCTGCTCTTCCTCTTATACATCAATGATCTTACCAACGTATCACAACACCTGAAAACAATTATCTTTGTTAACGACATTAATTATGTCATCTTCCACCCAAATCTTACCTCACTCAACACCAGTGTTAATGAGGAGCTGCTACAAATATCAGTCTGGATGACACCCAATAAACTTACACTTCTAAATTATGTTTGGTAACAGAACAGGTGTTGCACAACTAAACATAATGATTGACAACACTCTTATTACTAAACACAATGAGGACAAATTTATGGGCCTACACTTTGATAGCAACCTGAATTTCAACACCCAAATTCAACACATAACAAAAAAAGTATCCAAAACGGTTGGGATCCTCTCTAAGATACGTTACTATGTACCGCAATCAGCCCTACTCACACTATACTATTCACTCATCTATCCCTACCTCACCTATGCCATATGTGCTTGGGGATCAACAGCAACAACCCACCTAAAACCAATATTAACTCAACAAAAAAACGCAGTAAGAATTATCACGCAATCAAATTCCAGGCACAACCCCCCCCACTCTTCAAAGACCTAAACTTACTCACTGTTCAGAACATCCACACTTACTACTGTGCAACCTACATGTACAGAACCATAAATTCCAATATTAACCCTGAACTAAAACGCTTTCTTGATAGTTGTGACAGGACCCATAGACACAATACCAGACACAAAAATCTCTATGACATTCCCCGTGTCCGGCTAAATCTATACAAATGTTCAATGTACATTAAAGAGCCTAAAATCTGGAACTCCCTTCCTGAAAACTCTAGAATTGCAGACTCAGCCACCATTTTCAACACTATTATCAAAAAAAATCTTATCTCACTAACACACCCCACCATCACCTAAGTACATGAAAACCATCTATTCATGCACACACACTTACAACCTCCTCATCTACACCTACACTGACCCAAAGGACAGTAAACATAGCTATTGCCTAATAAATCTCAAAATAGTCTTAAGTTTGCCGGATATACTCCAATATAGGATCTTTAATTGAAACTATGTAACATGCCAAGACGTAACCATTCTCATTACTAATTTTACAAATTGTCATAATCTAAATATTCTGAACTACCTCACTATTGTAAATCTAATTAATCATTTGTAATTTGTAGTATAGATTAAGACCTATTATTAGTCTGCCCGAAATGCCTAGAATGGCCAGGCATGCTAGGCATGCTAGTGGCCATCCTTGTAATTATTGTCTCATAATATGTACACCACACATTGTAATTTTTACAGAGAAATAAAAATCTGAATCTGAATCTTAATTGTGTCTTTGGGAAAGTCCATGGGGTTGGAGGTGGGTGGCCAGGATGTGGAAGAGTTGGTGGACGATCACAGGGAAGAGCTAACCACTGAAGAGCTGCAACACCTTCATCTGGAACAGCAACAGACTGCAGCTGAGGAAATTGCTTCAGAGGAGGAGGAAGAGAGAGGAAAGAATGTGCCTTCTTCAGTGATTAAGGACATTTGTGCAAAGTGGAGTGAGGTGCAAAGTTTTGTGGAGAAATATCACCCTAGCAAAGCTGTTGCAAGCCGTGTCTGCAACATGTTCAATGACAATGCCGTGTCCCATTTTAGGGAAATCTTAAAGAGAATGGTGAATAATGAGGGTCAAAATATTGATTCAGGCTTTGATATCATAAATCTTAACAATAACAGTAATCGAGTAACACGGGGTAATGATAGTAACAGAAATTGTGTAAAACAAAAGCTGAATATGAAAAAGGTTCACAAGAAGATACATATCAATGTATTTTACACTAACTGTCGAAGCGCCAGAAATAAAATTAACGAATTACGTTTGGTAGCATGTGCTGGGAACTTTGATGTCATTGCACTAACTGAAAGATGGTATAATATAAAGAGTCGGGATATGATTGCTGAGTGTCATATTCAGGAGTTTAAGTTGTTCCATGTAGATATATATAATGGGAAAGGGGTGGAGTTGCATTATGTGTACGAGAAAATATAAATTGCTGCATAAAAACAGGCATAAAAATAGATGGATCATTAACAGAATCTGTTTGGGTAGAGTTTCTAGAAGGTCAAGAAAAACTGATTCTAGGTGTAATATACCGACCTCCAGGCTTGGATCATGATAGAGGGAGACTTCTTTGGGACGAAATTGTTATGGCTTCTAGACACAATAACGTAGTGATAGTAAGGGATTTTAACTTTAGTCAAATTGACTGGACTTCTTTGACCGGTAATCTGGAGTCCAGTGACTTTATGCAAGTAGTTCAGGACTGTTTTCTGAAGCAGTGTGTGACGGAGCCTACCAGAGGTAATAATTTGCTAGACCTAGTCTTGTCAAATAAAGAAACCCTTGTAAATAATCTGGAGATCACTAAAGAGCTTGGCGCAAGTGATCACAAATCCATTACTTTTAATATTACCTGGGAGTACGAGAATAGGGATAATACGGTAAAAGTTCCTGATTTTCGTTCTGCCGATTATATTGGACTTAGAGAACACCTGTCTAATCTCGACTAGGGTAATCTAGCTAACGATTACGATGGGATCTGCGTTTATGATTTTTTTCTTAATAATGTACAACGTGCACAGAGTATATTTTTTCCCCAGAGAGAATTTAGGTCAAATAATAACGATCCCAAATGGATTAACAGGAGGCTAAAACATCTATTAGGGGAGAAGAGAGGAATTTAAAGGCGCATCAAAAGAGATGTTAACCTTATTGACCAATATGTTCAGTTGAAAAGAGAAGTAAAAAAGGGGATTAGAAAGGCTAAACGTGACTATGAGATTAAGGTTGCTAATGAATCAAAGACTAATCCAAAAGGGTTCTTTCAAGTGTATAGGACGAAGGTGAGGGAAAAGGTAGGACCTATGAAAATTGGGAATGGACAGCTGACGAATAACGAACTGGAAATGTGTTCTCTATTTAAAGACTATTTTTTTGTCAGTCTTTACACAAGAAGATGTAAATGAGATTCCAGAAATTAACAATTATTCAGTTCCTGAAGAATTCAAGTTAACTAATATTACTGTCACGAGGGACATGGTTATCAAACAGATAGATAAACTGAAGCAAAATAAGTCCCCGGGACCCGATGAGTTGTTTTCCAGGGTACTTAAAGAATGCAAGATGGAACTTAGTCAGCCATTAACGAATGTGTTTAATACGTCCATCCTAACTGGTGTTGTGCCAGAGATGTGGAAGATAGCTAATGTAGTTCCTATATTCAAATCAGGTTATAAGTCAATTCCATCAAATTACCGTCCAATAAGCCTCACATCTATAGTAGGCAAAATATTAGAGTCAATTATAGCTGATATTATTAGAAGTCACCTTGAAGAACATAATTTGATTAATGAATCTCAGCATGGGTTCACGAGAGGTCGTTCCTGCCTGACAAATTTACTGACGTTTTTCAATAAAACATTTGAGGCAGTAGACAGTGATAAAGAATATGATATAGTTTACTTGGATTTCAGTAAGGCCTTCGATAGAGTACCTCACAAGAGACTCTTAAGAAAGGTGGCATCTCATGGTATAGAAGATAAAGTTCCAGCATATATAGAGGCATGGCTTACCAATAGAAAGCAGAGAGTTTCCATTAATGAGGTCAAATCTGAATGGGGATTAGTCACTAGTGGCGTTCCACAAGGATCAGTTTTAGGCCCATTGTTGTTCATAATTTACATAAATGACCTTGATGAAGGAATTGCAAGTGACATGAGTAAATTTGCTGATGATACAAAAATAGGCCGTTTGATTCATTCTGAGGAGGATACCAGTGAACTCCAGGTGGATTTGGATAAATTAATGTCTTGGTCTGAAAAGTGGCAGATGAAGTTCAATGTGGACAAGTGTAAGGTACTAGTCCTTTGTAATGAAAATATCCCTCGAATTTATAATCTAGGTGAAGTAGAGCTTGATCATACAGAATGTGAAAAAGACTTGGGAGTCATTGTAAGCAAAAATCTAAAGCCAAGACAACAGTGCCTAAGTGTGCGCAATAAGGCTAACATATTACTAGGATTTATTTCAAGAAGTATAAGCAACAGAAGTCCAAAAGTTATTTTACAGATCTATACATCACTAGTGAGACCTCATTTGGATTAGGCCGCTTAGTTTTGGTCTCCTTACTACAGGATGGATATAGATTCATTGGAGAACATACAAAGATGAATGACTAAAATGATTTACAGTATAAGAAATCTCCCTTATGAAGATAGACTTAGAGCGTTAAATCTCCACTCTCTGGAGAGACGTAGAATGAGGGGAGATATCATCGAGGTGTACAAGTGGATGATGGGCATAAACAAAGGAGATATTAATATAATACTGAGGATATCGAACCAAGTAAGAACCAGAAATAACGGATTTAAATTGGATAAATTTAGATTTAGAAAGGACATAGACAAGTACTGGTTTTCGAACAGAGTTGTAGATGCGTGGAACAATCTTCCAAGTAGGGTGATAGAGGCTAGGACCTTGGGTGGATTTAAAAAGATATTTTACAAATATGTGAGTGGGAGGGGCTGGATTTGATTGGTGTCGTGAGTATGGGAGTAAATTCTTAGGTAGTGGTTTTGATAAGGACTTGCCTTGTATGGGCCAGTAGGCCTTCTGCAGTGTTCCTCCATTCTTATGTTCTTATGAAGCCAGAAACAGGCCTCTCTGGACAGATTTTTTTGTGCGACAGGGTCCAGTGACTCTCAAGCTGGTCCTAGTGCCAGTAAAAGACAAAGAAGGGAAGTAACCCCGTATATGGCTTTGATACCTGAAGTCCTTGTGGAGGGGGATTACCCTTCCAAACAATAACCTCTCCTCCCTCTTCCCTCCTCGCCGTTTTCCATATGCCAACAAGAGTCTTCAATAAAGGTAAAAGTGTAGTTAAATGTTCATTTATCCATTTTATTAGTGCTTTACATTTATTTATCATTGTTTTCTGTATGTAAAACTATAGTTATTCTCTATAAAAAAAATTATTTTTTAATATTTTTGGGTGTCTGGAACGGATTAATTGGATTTACATTATTTCTTATGGGAAATATTACGTCAGTTTTCGTACAAATCCTGTTTTCGGCCGACCTTCTGGAACAGATTACAGACGAAAACCGGGGTTCCACTTGTATATATATGCAAGACAAGCCACAGGGGTGGAAATCTTTAGCACAGGTACTTTCACACTTCTCAGTGCGTCATCAGGAGCTGTGCAATGTTGCGAGGGCAACAACAGGAGAAATAGGTTAAATTTTTCAGAGTATGGTAGCGCGGTGGCACCAGACAATATATGACTGAGGAAGAGAGGCCTAGCCGAATGCCAACCACACACCAGTCCCCCCCACATCCCACCCCATATGGGGTCAGGTGGAGTAGGCCTCACAGTTTGCAGATAGCATGATGTAAACTAACTAGGAGATAGTTAACAGCCAGCCCTAAGCTTCTAACCACTAATATAGAAGTCAATGGCAATTATGGGGTAGACACCCACGGAACAGCGGGTCCATTTAAAGGGATGAGAAAAACGGTAACATTTAAAGGGATGAGAAAAACGGTAACATTTAAAGGGAGACTTCTAAAAGTTATATAAAGGAAATGGGTCTCATTAAAATAAAAAATTAAAGAGGGAGGCATCTGTAATAACAAGGAAGACGACCACAGTTATTCATCCCACATAATTCTGAGGCAAACTCTGGTTCAACCTTCAGAAACTGCAGGAAAATTAAGCCCTAAGTCCTCGGTGTTGCACTACATATAAGACAGTCTAATACATTCATATAAGAGCCCAATTTTAAACTGTGTACTATTGCCTCAACTAAAAACGAATCTAATTTGAACAACCCGTCACTGATATTGTATAATGACTGCCTATCATGCTTAATTTCAAGCCAAGAGGAACAAGGGAGGATGACTCTTCCTTCCGGCCAGTTTGCTGGGTTATTACAAGCTATAATATGTTGAAAATTGCGTTCGACTCCTGTGCTATACGTATCGAATACCGGTGCTGGGAAATTCTCACCTCTAATGGTTTTCCCATTTGTCCCAAACAGGAGAGACTGCAACCATTGCAACCAACTCTGTAGACACCACCAACACGCTGTTGGGTGCATTCTTTAACAGGATTCTTCTAACAGTTAGTGATTTTTTAAATACTACTTGTATATTAAATCTTCTAAGAGCATTCGGCAGTATAGATACATTCTGGTTATATGGGAGGACCAGCACATTCTTGGTCTGAGGTGTTATCCTGGGTTCTGTTCTATAATAAGTTTTCTTAGCTGCCAGCAAGGCAAATTCCACAAACAAATTACGATACAACAGTTTCATGCCAATGTCAAATATTTTCCTAATTTCTTCATCTAGGAACTCCGGACTACACACTATAGGCTCTCAGAAACATAGTAAGAAATACGCTCCTTTTGACTCCAGTCTCATGGTTGAAATAGTAGTGAATGTATGAGCACACATTGGTGGTCTTCCTATATACAGTAAACTTAAACTTTCTATCAACTCGGTGTATCAACACATGTAAGAATTGGAGTTTACTGTCCTGTATCCAGGGATACAGGACAGTGTTGCCGGAGAGGGATACAGGACAGTGTTGCCGGAGAGGGATACAGGACAGTGTTGCCGGAGAGGGATACAGGACAGTGTTGCCGGAGAGGGATACAGGACAGTGTTGCCGGAGAGGGATACAGGACAGTGTTGCCGGAGAGGGATACAGGACAGTGTTGCCGGAGAGGGATACATGACAGTGTTGCCGGAGAGGGATACAGGACAGTGGTGCCGGAGAGGGATACAGGACAGTGTTGCCGGAGAGGGATACAGGACAGTGTTGCCGGAGAGGGATACAGGACAGTGTTGCCGGAGAGGGATACAGGACATGTTCCGGAGAGGGAACAGGACAGTGTTGCCGGAGAGGGATACAGGACAGTGTTGCCGGAGAGGGATACAGGACAGTGTTGCCGGAGAGGGATACAGGACAGTGTTGCCGGAGAGGGATACAGGACAGTGTTGCCGGAGAGGGATACAGGACAGTGTTGCCGGAGAGGGAATACAGGACAGTGTTGCCGGAGCAGGGGGGGATACAGGACAGTGTTGCCGGAGAGGGATACAGGACAGTGTTGCCGGAGAGGGATACAGACAGTGTTGCCGGAGAGGGATACAAGACAATGTTACCGGAGAGGGATACAGGACAGTGTTGCCGGAGAGGGATACATGACAGTGGTGCCGGAGAGGGATACAGGACAGTGTTGCCGGAGAGGGATACAGGACAGTGTTGCCGGAGAGGGATACAGGACAGTGTTGCCGGAGAGGGATACAGGACAGTGGTGCCGGAGAGGGATACAGGACAGTGTTGCCGGAGAGGGATACAGGACAGTGTTGCCGGAGAGGGATACAAGACAGTGTTGCGGAGAGGGATACAGGACAGTGTTGCCGGAGAGGGATACAGGATACCTTTACCTTTGATATACCTTTGAAGAGTTTCGAGAGTATCTACTCTCTGAGCCCGGCCATGGGCCAGGCTCGTCTGGTACTTGCCTGGTCAACCAGGCTGTTGCTGCTGGAGGCCCGCTGGCCCACATATCCATATCTTGAAGGCTTCTACACTGGTTCCAGCGATGTTTCGGATATCTTCTGGTAAGATGTTAAATAGTCTGGGACCCCGGATGTTAATACAGTAATCCCGTATTGTCCCCACCGCACCCCTGCTCCTCACTGGGTTTATTTTACACTTTCTCCCATATCTTTCACTCCAGTATGTTGTTATGGCAGTGTGCAGATTTGGGACCAGGCCCTCAAGTACTTTCCAGTGTTGCCGGAGAGGGATACAGGTCAGTGGTGCCGGAGAGGGATACAGGACAGTGTTGCGGGAGAGGGATACAGGACAGTGTTGCCGGAGAGGGATACAAGACAGTGTTGCTGGAGAGGGATACAGGACAGTGTTGCCGGAGAGGGATACAGGACAGTGTTGCCAGAGAGGTATACAGGACAGTGTTGCCGGAGAGGGATACAGGACAGTGTTGCCGGAGAGGGATGCAGGACAGTGTTGCCGGAGAGGGATACAGGACACTGTTGCCGGAGAGGGATACAAGACAATGTTGCCGGAGAGGGATACTGAACACTAGCTATAAACCTTGACAACTGTGATGTATAATTGCATGATTGTATGGATAATTTTGTTATTTTTATTATGCATATGTATAAAGAATTTGCGTTAAGAAAGATTAGTTTTGTTATTATTATTTTGTTCATACATAAATAAATACTACATTATAAATACCTGGCCAAAACAATACTACCTCATACCAAAATGAATCATTCTCATACTGTAAACTACTGTCAACAACGCTCAGTGTTATTTTCCCATAATATAATTTCAATATTTACTATTGATATAACCAACCTACAAAATACTTGTCCTTGTCCCAATGTAATATCCTCAGATTGTAATTTGAGTAAACTTATTATCTGCTATAAATAAAAACAAATGTTTACATATAACAAATTTGATCAATTTCTCTAGTATTAAGTAGTCTATAAGAAATTAGATTTAGTCTGCCCATAATGCCATGGCATGATAGTGGCTCTCTTTGCACTGCAATTCATTATTGTAATTACAAAATCTTGATGTAAACTGGCAATGAAATAAATTAATATTATTATTATTTCCAAGCGCAAAACATGTTACCTTCACCAGCATCCAGGTTATCTTCACCAGCACCTAGGTATCCACCCCCCTTGAACTCACTTGTATGTTGGTGAAGATAGTGAAGACACCGAAGACTATAACCAGGCTTAGCAGCAGAAAGTTCAGGGAGGACAACCTCCTCATTCTAGCTGTTGTTGAAGGCTGAGAGACGTCTTGAAGTCTTATGGTGCTGAGTGTCCTTCAGTCCTATGACAGCTTCCCAAGGTATTACAGCAGTAGTGAGACTGTTCTCAGGTTCAATGATAACATTCTTAAGGCTTACTTCAACAGTGACTGCATTCTCAGTTCTATTACAGGGTCCTCAGGTCTTTCACCAGCGCTAACAGTTTCCAGTTGCCTCTGCTGTGTCTTCAGGATTTACAACAGTGGTGATATCCTTAGGATCTACAAGAGTGATAGCGTCCTTACTTCCTAAAGCAGCAGTCAAAGTGGCCCCTGCTTCTATAGTTATAACGTCCTTAGGTCCAAAAGGAGTTATGATAGTGTCCCTTGGAACTACAATAGTGGAGCAAGTATCTTTAATTCCTACGACAGTGGTGTTTGTATTCGTAGTTCCCACTGCAGTAACAGTAGAGTTCGTAGATAATACACCAGTGGTGAAAGTGTCAAGTCCTTCAACTGTGATGGTAGAGTTCCAAGGTCCAGCAAATGTGGTTACACCGCCCCAGGACCTACAAAAAGAAATTATTTTCAATATATACATATTTTTTAAATATGTATATATATATACAAGTAAAATTTGCAATAATGCAGAAAAAAATTCACATTTTTTGGGCTGAGTCGTCCCATAATGTACCAAAACCAACTTGCGTGTACTTTTAAAATACATCTTCAAGGACTAATATCTTACAATAATCTCCATTGTGAATGGATGGATATTATTATCCATCCATCCATCCACAATGAATATTAGAGATTATTATATAGATAAAGATATTTTAAAAGTACACGCAAGTTGGTTTTAGTACATTAATAGCAGGCGACACCAGTGTTGAAGATCTCACTCTATCTCCATGATGAGACATCTGTTAATAACTTAATTACAGCAGTAAGCCACATGGACAGGCACAGATCACTACAAAGAGACTAGTTCGCCCGTGGTTATCATATAGCATATTCCAGTCTATTGATAATAAACTGAACTATAAAAAACAATGCAGATTGGAATTGATAACTAGAGAATAAATTAAAAACTATTCACCAGTAATTAACAATCTATTAAGGAATTGTAAACAACTAGCAGGAAAAATAAAATAAAAGGGAAGATCGAAAAGACCCAGAAAACACTCTCCTAAATCGTAAGCTTTCCAAAATTAACCAAAAGTAGAGATAGTGATCTAACTACACTAGACTGCTACAGGATCAAGCCCAGCCACCAAAATCCAAAGGTCCAATGAGTGAACAAACGACTACTTTGACAGAAGTATACCAAACTTTTTGCATCTAGTTCCAGGTAATCCTACCCAGGCCACTTTAATAACAAAAAAATTGCTTGAAAACAAGGAAGAAAACTTGGCTAAGTTAACACCACTAATATACATAAAAAAGAAGCTCGTGTGTTATCCCTCACCATTGCAACATTATGCAACAAATCATAAGAAGCTTAGAGTTTTCCACTAGTGCTAAACATAACAACAGTTACTCCAAAACACAAAAATGAGAACCAACCACTGTCGTGGTTTTATAAACCACATGTAAGTTTTTTATTAATGTGTTAAAGCATAAATAAAACAAATACAAAGTTTAACAATCTTTAATTAACGTGGTGAGCATTTATGATTAATTTATAAAGAATACATGTTTATACCAAATATGTTATACATTTTTTTCTGTCTCATGAACACGCAAGGAAACGGGTACTTAGGTCACACTACATATACATGTACACGTATACATATACACACTGATCTGAATTTTTTCCTATTTTTTAAATAGTTCTTATTCTTATCTATTTTCTTTCAAATCCATCGGGAAGTGGAAAAGAATCTTTCCTCCGTAAGCCATGTGTGTCGTAAGAGGCGACTAAAACCCCGGAGCAATGAACTAGTAACCCCTTCTCCTGTACGAATTACTAAAATTAAAAAGAAGAAAAACATTATAAAGCTGGGATGTTTGAATGTGCATGGATGTAGCTCAGATGATAAGAAAGAAGTGATTGCCAGTTTCATGAATGAAAAGAAGTTGGATGTCCTGGCCCTAAGCAATACAAAGCTGAAGGGGTAGGTGAGTTTCAGTTGGGAGAAATAAATAGTATTAATTCATGAGTATCTGAGAGAGTTAGAGCTACGGAAGAGGTAGCAATAATGTTGAAGGATCAATTATGGAAGAAGGGGGAATATAAATGTATAAATTCGAGGATTATGTGGATTAAAATAAGGATTGGATGCACAAAAATGGGTTATAATAAGTATTTATGAACCTGGAAAAGAAAGGAATGTAGAGGAAAGAGAGAGAGGGAGAGATTTTGGAAGATGTTAGGCGAGTATTTGGGAAGTTTTGGACAAAGTGAGAGAGTAGTTATGGTGGGGGACATGAATGCTAAAGTGGGTGAAACGTTTATAGAGGGTGTAGTGAATAAGATTGGGGTGCCAGGCGTAAATGATAATGGGGACCTTTGAGCTTTGCATAGAAAGGGGTTTGGTAATAGGTAATACATATTTTAGGAAAAAAAACGAATAAATAAATATACAAGATATGATATAGGGTGAAGTGACAGTAGTTTGTTGGATAAAAGACTGATGAGTAGACTTCAAGATGTGCATGTTTATAGAGGGGCCACAGAAATATTAGATAATTTTTTAGTTGTAGCTACAGTGAGAGTAAAAGTCAGGTGGGAAACAAGAAGAATGGCATCAGCTAGTAAGACAGGGGTGAAAGTTTATAAACTAAAGGAGGAGACAGTTATGGTAAGATTTAAACAACTATTGGAAGAAATATAGGTTAGTGAGAGCATAGACAATGAGGTTGAAGAGGTATGGTATAGATTTAGGAATGCAGTGTTAGTGTTCAGAAGAGTGATTGGAGAAATAAGGTAAAGAGTCCAATGAGAGAGAAAAAAATAGCATAAGAGAGGTTCTTACAAAGTAGAAGTGATGCAAGGAGGGAGGATATTGTAAATACCAGTTTATTCTTTGAAGGAAATATTAATTTATTTTCTGCTATTTTTTTGCTCGTTCCTAGTAAGTAAGTAAGTTTATTCAGGTATACACAAATAGTTACATAGATTATCATACATAGCAGCATATGTGTAGGAAACCTAGGATAACCCAAAAAAGTCAGACAGAGTGACTTATTTCCATTGGGGACCATTAGTTGTTATTGCATTACTGCAAGGTGTGTAGGGCACATCTACACCTGTGTACGTTATTTAATAAGAGGTGCGTGTCCTGAAGTTTGTCTCGGCACTGTCTCAACGAGACTGCCTTCAGTATTGCGTTGCAACCTGTAAGTCGTTATAATAATATAATATATCTTTATTTCACAAGTACATGTACAAGGTATACAGGCCTAGCTGACATCAATGACATACTACTATATAGAAAGCCTCTTGTTATGCATAGCATTTCGGGCAAATTAGGTCAATTTTGTGCCCCGGATGCGACCCACACCAGTCGACTAACACCCAGGTACCCATTTTACTGACAGGTGAACACGGACATCAGACGCCTTAAGGAAACACGTCCTAATGTGTCCACCCGTACCAGGGATCGACCCCCGGACCTCAGTGTGTGAGCTGAGTGCACTAGCAATCGATAGGGTGTAAACCCTTTGGATGTGATGGAACGGGAAATTTGCAGCGTGAATGTGCAGCTGACCAATCTGCTGCAAATGCATGATGCTGTAATTTCAACCTGGACCAGGATCTCTAAGGAGTTTTTCCAGCACCCTGTAAAATCTATGTCACGAACAACTGAGTCTGTTATGGGAGTAAGGGAGTCCTTACCAAGTACTAGTAGGGGGTACCTAATAACGTGACCACTGAGTGTATGTGTCCTGTTTTAACCAAATAAAAGTTACTGATTTCCCAAACATGGAAATTAGTCTATTAGTTTTAATTAACTATTACCAAATAATCTGTAAGTTTCATGACTGACATTGTTGTAATGACGGTTTTAAACGCAATTTGCTTAAGATAAATATTTCACGCGACTAAATAGTCAGATAATTTTAGATTAGTTCCTCTTAAAGGAGAAAAGAAAATCGTTTTCTTTTGAACGCTTTACTCTTAGTTTTCTCTTGGAGTGAGAGTAATATTAATTAAAGCAGTTTAGACCCGCGTCAGGAAAATGTTTCCTGACGAACCTTTCCTAACCAGTTTCAAATATACTTCGCATTTTTATGTATTCAAAATTTATATTACGTTTTTATTCCAGCTTCCTGATAAAATTGTGCGTAATAATAAGGAAAGGAAGAATGACACAAATATTAGAATGACCTTCATTTATATATTATTTCATATAAGAAAGCTGTCAATAACAACACTGCGACTAGCCGAGGATTCGAACCCACGTAGTTTTGGCCCTGCATCATGGTGAGCGAAAATCACATGACGCCTTAACCCACTGAACTACACAATCCTACAAGAACCAAGCACCCAGCCGAGCTAGGTGTGTTACTCTTGGTCCGAGGACATACAGTGGTATGGGTGACTCTAAGCTATTTCATTCTTATCCCCGTTTGGTGTACTAGCCTCCACAAGCAGTATATATATTATTGTGACCACAAACAAGTGGTATTGAATCTATAAAAACACTGTGATTAGCCGAGGATTCGAACCCTCGGCTAGCACAGTGTTGTTATTGATTCAATAACACTCGTTCGTGGTCACAATAATAAGAAAGCTGTGCAAAAGTAGAAAACTAAATATTCAGATAAGATTAGATAATTATATAAATAGTGTGACTAAAACCAGCGTCAGGAAACACTTGTTCTGTTTCCGACAATATATACAAAAGACATTTATACCTTAATTATATTATTATATCTTTTATTTCTACAAGAACATGTACAAGGTATACAGACCATAGCTGACATCAATGACTTACTACTGTATGGAAAGCCTCTTGTTATGCTGAACATTTCGGGCAAATTAGGTCAGTTTTGTCTCAGGATGCGACCCACACCAGTCCACTAACACCCAGGTACCTATTTTACTGATGGGTGAACAGGGACAGATCCCCTTGCCGGGTATCGAACCCTAGACACTCACTGTGTGAAGCGAGAGCGTTCACTACCAGGCCACAATTTATAAGAAAAAAAGCAAGTAAATGTATATTTTTTCCCAAAGGCCGCTACTAAGTCACTCTTCCTGCTCCATGAGCATTAACATACCTCTTCTTAAAGCTATGTATGGATACTGCCTCCACTGCATCACTTCCCAGACTATTACACTCCCTGAAAACTCTGTGATTGAAGAAATACTTCCTAACATCCCTGTGATTCATTTGAGTATTCAACTTCCAACTGTGTCCCCTTGTTGCTGTGTCCCATCTCTGGAATATCATGTTTCTGTCCACCTTGTCGATTCCTCTCAGTATTTCATATGTCGTTATCATATCCTCCCTATCTCTCCTGTCTTCCAGTGTCGTCAGGTCGATTTCCCTTAACCTCTCCTCGTAGGACATACCCCTTAGCTCCGGGACTAGTCTTGTTTCAAACCTTTGCACTTTTTCTAGCTTCCTTACATGCTTGGCTAGGTGTAGGTTCCAAACTGGTGCTGCATACTCCAATATACGCCTAACGTACACAGTGTACAGGGTCCTGAACGATTCCTTATTAAGATGTCGGAATGCTGTTCTTAGGTTTGCTAGTCGCCCATATGCTGCAGCAGTTACTTGGTTGATGTGCGCCTCAGGAGATGTGCCCGGTGTTATACTCACCCCAAGATCCTTTTCGGTGAGTGAGGTTTGTAGTCTCTGGCCCCCTAGACTATACTCCGTCTGTGGTCTTCTTTGCCCCAACCTTCATGACTTTGCATTTGGTGGGGTTGAACTCCAGGAGTCAGTTGCTGGACCAGGCTTGCAGCCTGTCCAGATCCCTCTGTAGTTCTGCCTGGTCCACGTCCGATTGAATTCTTTTCAACTTCAAATCATCTGCAAACAGGGACACTTAAGAAGTCTATTCCTTCCGTCATGTCGTTCACAAATACCAGAAACAGCACCGGTCCTAAGACTGACCCCTGTGGAACCCCGCTCGTCACAGGCGCCCACTCTGACACCTCGCCACGCACCATGACAGGTATTCCCTGATCCATTATAGTGCCTTCCCTGTTATCTCTGCCTGGCCCTCCAGCTTTTTCACTAATCTCTTGTGTGGAACTGTGTCAAACGCCTTCTTACAGTCGAAGACTGTGACAGTCCAGTGACTGTTTCTGAACAATCACAGTTCGAAAAGTTTCTAAAGAGAACGGATTGCCATGTGATAACTTGTAAAAACGTCTTCCGATTAGATTGAAATCTTCAATACTAGAGTTTAACTGCATTAGAAACTTACGCTACACTCCACACTATTCCTTTCGCGCACAGTGACATACTGGAGGCTGGAGTTATGCAATACGGGATACCTCTCTCATATCACGCAGAAACCGTAATACATTTGGTTATGAAAAATTTCTACTAGACTCTGGTGGTCTGGTGGCTAAAGTTCTCGCTTCACAAGCCGAGGGCCTGGGTTCGATTCCCAGCCAGGGCAGAAATATTGGGCGTGTTTCTTTACACCTGTTGTCTATGTTCCCCATCAGTAAAATGGGTACCTGGGTGTTAGTCGACTGGTGTGAGTCGCATCCTAGGACACTGACCTAATCTGCCCGAAATGCTCAGCATAACAAGGGACTTTCTATATAGTAATATGTCACTGATGTCAGCTAGGCCTGTATACCATGTACATGTACTTGTAGTAAATAAAGATATTATTATTATTATTATCTAAAACAAAGAAACTGACATTTAAACGACGTCCCATCAGTCTGTATACAGGGTGAAGACATGAGCTACATTAAGTGTTGCATATATCTTGACACAGCAAGAGTATTAGCATGTTAAGAAATGAACCAGACTCTGTCACTACAACTCTTACTAAATGTCTTGAAGAAAATTAACATAGATATAAATGTGTTGTGAAAACATTATAGTTTCATAACATGTACGAACTGGATCGCCGTAGACAACAAGAGCATTAAGTTTATTCAAGTACAAGTACATATAAATACAATTACACAAATAATCATACATAGTAGCATATGTGTATATTAACCAGGATAACCCCAACAAATGTCAAAGTGACTTTTTTCCATTGGGGTCCTTGTAATATGTTATTATTTAAACCTTACTAGTTAAAACAGCTAAGTAACTGAACTATGTGAAAAATAGTTACAATAAAAGTAGACATACTAGGAATAAGGTATACTGAGTTATTTATATTAACATTAACGAGAGGATCAGTTGACAGTAATAGGCACATATATGTTAGCTATACAAGAAATCACTCTTCTTCCTTTCTGTAGCTACATTCATTAGGTACCTTTTGGTTCATGCTATAACAGGCTTTGACACGTGCAGGCAGGCTGTTCAACTCCTTTATTACTGTACAATAAAAGGTGTTTGAAGCCTGACCATTGATTGTGGGTACTACAAAGTTGGTTCCCAGCCTTGACAAACTTGACAGCAAGATATTCTTAACACTGCTTGTGAGAAATTTTGTAAGCGTGATTTAACTTCAGTTGGTTTACTCTGTTTTTAACATTCAAGTATACACAGTTGTTGTAATTAATCCTGGTCTACATGCACTCTTGGAGTGATTTTGTAGTCTATCCTTCAGTTTTCATGTCAAGACAAAGCACCCTGAACAGCAAGAGTAATCTATATGGCTTTGTATAAGAGCTAGACATGGGGTTCTGCGAGCCTCGGTAGGTAGACACTGCCCTTGTCTGAAGAATAAGTTTAGTCTGGCATTCGCTTTCTTTACTACACAGTTCCCTATCAATTCTCCTGACATGCTCGGGTCAGAGAGAAATCCCAGATACATCAGTGAAGACACCTGAAAGCCACTCCCTAAAAGCTCATCACTAGTAATCCCTTTCTTAAATCACTTGAAAAGGTAACTGCCAAAAAGAAATTTATCGCTTAAGTGTTAGTAATAATACATTACAAATTATATTTAATGATGGCTGTTAGAAGGAGTGTACTGGCAGTGCATCATCTACTCACGTTGTCAAATCCCAAGATAAGAACGATGGGAGTTATGTTGAGGCATAAGAATTAACACCTGGGCCTATATACTGCACACTTAATTGTCTGTGTCTCGCATTAGAAATAATATTAGGAAAGAAGTAAATAATGAAAGTGAATATCAAGAATATTGCTGGAAACCTGAGTAGATGTTTCACTCGCTATGATAACTTGAACGTAAATAAGTACGTTTAAGGAGCAACTTACAGAATGAACAGACTGATATTGTAGTAGAGAGACTGAGGTTTGTTAACAAGTACTTGTGGCAGCCTGGCAGACTCACAGGTGATGGACAAACTAAATTCATTATGTGGTCGGCCTTATTGTCACTTTCTTCAACACTGCTTTATTTATTATTTACTTAATTTATTATAATAACTTCTGCGATATGAAAATAAGATGCGAAAAATTTTAAGCAGACATCTTAAACTGGCTTGCATCACATAAGTCAGTAGTAGATAGGTATAAATCCAGATGAATTCCTGTTAGTCCTGTTGGGGCCTAGTTCCAGGCCCATTTATGCCCTTGGGTTACCGTCCACGGGATGGACATGGGATGCACAATAACAGTTTCGTTGGCAAAAATCTACTGATGTGAGGGATAACATATGTAGCCACATGTGTGGATGTTCCCAGGCCTTGTTACCTCTGGCCTGCACCAACATACTACTGATATTAACGTATCTGTCTTAACCTTATCTGTTGACTGGCATTTCAAGTGACCTTGAGATGAATATAAATGATCATGTTGCCATGCAGAAGCGCTAAACCCCTGAGGGTCATGCAGGTGAACCCAAAGCCTCTTGCTTGTGCAGGCCGGTAGTTTAACTACCTCATATAAAGTTAACATTCGTTAACTACCTCAGATGAAGTTAACATTCGTTAACTGCCTCAGATAAAGTTAACATTCGTTAACTACCTCATATATAGTTAACACTCGTTAACTACCTCAGATATAGTTAACATTCGTTAACTACCTCAGATATAGTTAACATTCGTTAACTACCTCTAATATAGTTAACATTCGTTAACTACCTCAGATGAAGTTAACATTCGTTAACTACCTCAGATGAAGTTAACATTCGTTAACTACATCAGATGAAGTTAACATTCGTTAACTACCTCAGATATAGTTAACATTCGATAACTACCTCAGATAAAGTTAACATTTGTTAACTACCTCAGATACAGTTAACACTCGTTAACTACCTCAGATAAAGTTAACACTCGTTAACTACCTCAGATATAGTTAACACTCGTTAACTACCTCAGATAAAGTTAACACTCGTTAACTACCTCAGATGAAGTTAATACTCGTTAACTACCTCAGATATAGTTAACACTCGTTAACTACCTCAGATAAAGTTAACACTCGTTAACTACCTCAGATATAGTTAACACTCGTTAACTACCTCAGATAAAGTTAACACTCGTTAACTACCTTAGATAAAGTTAACACTTGTTAACTACCCCAGATAAAGTTATCACTTGTTAACTACCTCAGATAAAGTTAACACTTGTTAACTACCTCAGATAAAGTTAACACTCGTTAACTACCTCAGATAAAGTTAACACTTGTTAACTACATCAATAAGTTAAACTGTTAACTACCTCAGATAAATTAACACTTGTTAACTATTACACTCAACTACCTAGATGTTAACACTTGTTAACTACCTCAGATAAAGTTAACACTGTTAACTACCTCAGATAATTAACACTCGTTAACTACTCAGATAAAGTTAACACTGTTAACTACTCAGATAAAGTTAACACTTGTTAACTACCTCAGATAAAGTTAACACTGTTAACTACCTCAGATAAGTTAACACTTGTTAACTACTCAGATAAGTTAACACTCGTTAACTACCTCAGATATAGTTAACTACGTATTACTGTTAACTACTCAGATATAGTTAACATGTCTAACTACTCAGATGAAGTTAAATTACATTCAGTTAACATGTTAACTACTCGAGAGTAAGTTAACATGTTAACTATCTCTAGTAGTTAACATGTTAACTATCTGTAGATTAAAGGTTAACTTATCTGAGGTAGTTAACGAGTGTTAACTTATCTGAGTGTAGTTAACGAAGTGTTAACTTATCTGAGGTAGTTAACAGTGTTAACTTATCTGAGGTAGTTAACGAGTGTTAACTTATCTGAGGTAGTTAACGAGTGTTAACTTTATCTGAGGTAGTTAACGAGTGTTAACTATATCTGAGGTAGTTAACGAGTGTTAACTATATCTGAGGTAGTTAACGAGTGTTAACTATATCTGAGGTAGTTAACGAGTGTTAACTATATCTGAGGTAGTTAACAGTGTTAACTATATCTGAGGTAGTTAACAGTGTTAACTTTATCTGAGGTAGTTAACGAGTGTTAACTTTATCTGAGGTAGTTAACGAGTGTTAACTTATCTGAGGTAGTTAACGAGTGTTAACTATATCTGAGTAGTTAACGAGTGTTAACTATATCTGAGGTAGTTAACAGTGTTAACTTATCTGAGGTAGTTAACAGTGTTAACTATCTGAGGTAGTTAACAGTGTTAACTTATCTGAGGTAGTTAACGAGTGTTAACTTATCTGAGGTAGTTAACGAGTGTTAACTTATATCGGTAGGTTAACGAGTGTTAACTTATCTGAGTAGTTAACAGTGTTATTATCTGAGTAGTTAACGAGTGTTAACTATATCTGAGGTAGTTAACGAGTGTTAACACTCGTTAACTACCTCAGATATAGTTAACACTCGTTAACTACCTCAGATAAAGTTAACACTCGTTAACTACCTCAGATAAAGTTAACACTTGTTAACTACATCAGATAAAGTTAAACTTGCTAACTACCTCAGATAAAGTTAACACTTGTTAACTACCTCAGATATAGTTAACACTCGTCAACTACCTCAGATATAGTTAACACTCGTTAACTACCTCAGATATAGTTAACACTCGTTAACTACCTCAGATATAGTTAACACTTGTTAACTACCTCAGATAAAGTTAACACTAGTTAACTACCTCAGATATAGTTAACACTCGTTAACTACCTCAGATATAGTTAACACTCGTTAACTACCTCAGATAAAGTTAACACTCGTTAACTACCTCAGATAAAGTTAACACTCGTTAACTACCTCAGATAAAGTTAACACTCGTTAACTACCTCAGATAAAGTTAACACTCGTTAACTACCTCAGATATAGTTAACACTCGTTAACTACCTCAGATATAGTTAACACTCGTTAACTACCTTAGTGACGCAACATAGGTGGGAGATGACCCATGTGTTAAAGCAATTAGAATAGAGAACATTAAATATCAGTCGCAAGAGGACGGAAGTTAGATAAAAATAAAGGCATAAAATGTTCAGTTAATAATTGGAATAACAACGTATAACACAAATGCTGAAGTTGTTAATTTAGTAATGACGATGAATTATGTCCTCGTCTGCTGCCCGTCCCTATCCACTGACGCCTATATAAGCGCCAGCCTCCTTGCCTCTCCTCCAGAACCTCCACGACTACGGTGTTCTTCACACCAACCCCAAGGCTGAGGCACTGATTACCTCATCTTTTGTATATAGTTCTTCTATCTTCAAGTTGCGTCCTAGAATCTGTATTGATAAAGCTACTGGAGGGCGAAACGTCGACAATAAAGACACCAAGATGTTGCACATGTGACTAACTTTCATGACGATGATAAATTAGGTACCAAACAACATATGAGTCTGTAATGTTAAACTAAGGTCGGTCAGGTGGGTGTAAAGCCCATTAATTACATTATGATCATTAACGATATATTTAACCAGATCATTACCAGTAAATAGAATTATCAAAGCTTTTTTCTTGGGTAGCATTGAAAATTAGGTTGAGCAAATATTTTGTTAGTGGGATGGATTTTGTAGGACCTGCCTAGTATGGACCAATAGGCTTGCTGCAGTGTTCCTCCTTTCTTATGTTCTTAAAAATATTATAATCCCTAGCGTTAACGTCCCATATCATAAAAATCTGAGAGGGTTCTAAGAAACAACATCGTCACTATTTAGATACCCATTAATTACACAACCCAGGTCGCTCCTGCCTGTCCCAACTACTGGACCACTATGACAAGGTCCTGGATGCTCTAGAAGACAAACAAAATTATGCAAATGTAGTATGCAAAGACTTTGCGAAATCCTTCGACAAGTGCGAACCCGGTGCAATAGCGCACAAAATGCGTAATTAAGGAATAACAAGAAAAGTTGGTAGATGGATCTATAACTTCCTAACAAATATAACACAAAGAGTAGTAGTCAACAGAGTAAAGTCTGAGGCGGATACACTCAAAAGCTCAGTTCCACAAGGTACAGTACTCGCTCCCATCCTGTTCCTCATCCTTATTTCCAACATAAACAGAGATGTAAGCCACAGCACCGTGTCCTCCTTTGCGGATGACACCCGAATTTGCATGACAGTGTCCACCATGTAAGACACTGCAACACTCCAGGTGGACATCAACCAAATCTTTAAATGGACCGCAGAAAACAATGTGAAGTTCAATGAAGAGAAATTTTAATTACTCCGCTATGGAAAACTCTAGGAAATAAAAACTGTATCGGAGCTTAAAACAAATTCCAACCACACAATAGAACGGAAAACTAATGTGAAGGACCTGAGAGTGATAATGTCAGAGACTCTCACTTTCAAAGCTCACAATAATATTTCTACCACATCTGAGAGAAAAATGTTAGGATGGATAATGAGAACCTTCAAAACTAGAGATGCCAAGTTCAAGATGATTTCAAATAGCTTCTCTCTAGGCTAGAATATTGATATACACTAATGGCACATTTCAAGGCGGGCGAAATTGCAGACCTTGAGAATGCACAGAGAACTTTCACGGCACGTATAAGTACGATAAAGCACATAAATTACTAGGAACGTTTAAAGTCACTTGATTTGTACTACCTGGAACGCAGGCGAGAAAGATACATCATGATAAAAACCTGGAAAATCCTAGAGGGACTAGTCCCAAGTCTGCACACGAAAATCACTCCCTAGGAAAGCAAGACTCAGCAGGAGATGCAACATCCCCCCAATAAAAAGCAGGAGCGGCACGAGTACACTAAGAGACAGCATAATAAGTGTCAGGGGCCCAAGAATGTTTAACTGCCTCCCTGTATCTATAAGGGATATTACCAATAGACTCCTGGGTGACTTAAAGTCGGAGCTGGACAGACTTCTATGGGCAGTACCTGACCAGCCGGGCTGTGGCTCATACGTCGGTTTATTTTCGGCCAGCAGTAACAGTCTGGTTGATCAGATCCTGATCCATCACGAGGCCTGGTCACAGACTAGGCTGCGGGGACGTTTACCACCGAAAAGCCCCTCCAGGTATACTCCTCCAGGTATACTCTTCCAGGTATAAACATACATCATGCGGCGTACATAATCATATAATGCTACACATGAATCTTTTTCACCACCAGACCAGAAAACATTAATTACTAAAAATGTTGATTAAAATAAACTTTCAGAATACATACCCTGGAATAAACACCTCTCAGGCGTGACTCACAACTTTCCTAATTCTTCCTCATTGTTTTAGTAATATTTTTT
Source organism: Cherax destructor (assembly GCA_009830355.1). Classification (NCBI taxonomy): domain Eukaryota; kingdom Metazoa; phylum Arthropoda; class Malacostraca; order Decapoda; family Parastacidae; genus Cherax; species Cherax destructor. The sequence continues at coordinate 171,985 of WNWK01002716.1, forward strand.
TTTATTTTAAACGTGTCTACAGAACTTTTTTTATTTAAAACTTTATATACATAAGACATACATAGATTATTCCAACATATATAACTTGAGAACATGAGGACTACAACATACATAACTTGAGAACATAAGGACTACAGCATACATACCTTGAGAACATGTGGACTAAAACATACATAACTTGAGAACATAAGGACTACAGCATACATAACTTGAGAACATGAGGACTAAAACATACATAACTTGAGAACATAAGGACTACAGCATACATAACTTGAGAACATGAGGACTTCAACATACTAATACACTTTACACATTTGTTTGCATTTACATATTTATACTCGTATACTCCTACGTGTTCATCAATACATGTGTAAAGGAATCCTTACATTATTTAATAACCTATTAATCCCTTATCAGTTCTTGTACTGTTAATTCCTGATACCAAACAGGAAACGTTTGTGTAAACCGTCTTGCAATCACCTGTTGATTTCTGACTTTCGCTCTAAACATTTTTCCAGCTAATAACTTAATTAGGTACTCTTCAATATTAATATCATCATCAATACTCCACATAAAATACACATAATCAGTCACCAGATAGGCTAACACTCGTTCCAGGTCTTCATTAACCAAAAATAATTCAAAAACTGTATTTCTGGTACAGCAATGTATGATAACACATTCTTCATCCAGATCTTTACTCCAGTATGTCTATTACACAAATAAATCTCGTGCAAACTTGTACCTAATGGGGCTTTGGTGGCCTGGTGGCTATAGCTCTCGCTTCACACAGGCGAGGGCTTGGGTTCGATTCACAGCGTGGGTAGAAACATTGGGCGTATTTCCTTACACCGGTTGTTTATGTTCACTCATCAGTGTAAAATGGGTACCTGGGTGTTAGTCGACTGGTGTGGGTCGCATCCTGGGATAAAGATGACCTAATATGCCCGAAAAGCTCAGCATAACAAGGGGCTTTCTATATAGTAGTATGTCATTGATGTCAGCTATGGTCTGTATACCTTTATTTACTTGTAGTAAATAAAGATATTATTATTATTATTATTATCATTATTTAGATGTTAATATACCATGCATATATATATATATATATATATATAAAACTCTCGTTGGTTAGGCATAATTCTTAATTAGTAATAACCATATTCGTTTCCTTCTGTATAATGGATACAAATCTTGTACATTTGTATAGACATTTTTAACGGCACTAAATTTATATAATACTTTAACTCTAGTGCCAGCCACATCAGGCACTCACATTCCATTCCTTAATGTATTTATTCTGCGCTAATTTGATTTCTTTTGAAGACAAATCAGCATTAATACATTTATATATTCTTTGTAATCTATTGTCATGAAATGTGCCAACATGCTTAATTAATCTATGTAAATAAACACAAAGATTTTCTCCCGATGTCTGTCAAACCAATACCACCATGACTAACAGGTAACCAATACCACATGACTATCAGGTAACCAATACCACCATGACTAACACGTAACCAATACCACCATGACTAGCAGGTAACCAATACCACAATGACTAACAAGTAACCAATACCACCATGACTAACAGGTAACCAATACCACCATGACTAACAGGTAACCAATACCACCATGACCAACAGGTAATCAATACCACCATGACTAACAGGTAACTAATACCACCATGACTAACAGGTAACCAATACCACCATGACTAACAGGTAACCAATACCACCATGACTAACACGTAACCAATACCACCATGACTAACACGTAACCAATACCACCATGACTAACACGTAACCAATACCACCATGACTAACACGTAACCAATACCACCATGACTAACACGTAACCAATACTACCATGACTAACACGTAACCAATACCACCATGACTAACACGTAACCAATACCACCATGACTAACATGTAACCAATACCACCATGACTAACACTTAATCAATACCACTATGACTAACACGTAACCAATATCACCATGACTAACACGTAACCAATACCACCATGACTAACACGTAACCAATACCACCATGACTAACATGTAACCAATACCACCATGACTAACACGTAACCAATACCACCATGACTAACACGTAACAAATACCACCATGACTAACACGTAACCAATACCACCATGACTAACACGTAACCAATACGACCATTACTAACACGTAACCAATACCACCATGACTAACATGTAACCAATACCACAATGGTAATATCATGTCAGGTAATGGGAACAAGCCCATTATCTGTCTCAGTGCTGCTGGAAATGATATCGGGAAGGGAAGGAGAGAAGAGCTGCTAGATAAGTACAGGTCAGCTCTAGATTTAATTAAGTCTAAGCGAGGGGTCCCAATCATATTACCAGGATACATCAGGGATATGTTTTAAAGACAATATTCAAAATAAAGTTGCTAGTAAAGGCAAAGCAATTGATCAACAAACAGAGAGATATTAGAGGGCAACGAGTGACTAGCTCCCTTAAGGTTTACTGTACAAATAGTAGGAGTCTAAGAAATAAGAAAGATGAGCTAAGATTACTTGCAAGTGCAGGTAATATAGATATTATTGCTATAACAGAGACCTGGTTCAACCTGAAAGATAGAGAAATGCTTTCTGAGTGCAACATTCGGGGTTATAAACTATTCCACACTGATAGGGTCAACAGGAAGGGTGGTGGAGTGGGGATATATGTCAGAGATATAAGATTAGAAACATCGGACACAGAATCTGTTTGGCTACAGTTTCTCGAGGGTCGTGAAAAATTAATTTTGGGTGTGATTTACAGGCCCCCAAGCCTAGATAGGGAGTGCAGTAAGATGCTATGGGACGAAATTCATAAGGCGTCTAGATATGAAAATGTTGTGTTAATGGGAGATTTTAACTTTAGACAAACTTATTGGAACAATGTGACAGGAAATCTTGAGTCTAGTGACTTTCTTGATACGGTTCAGGATTGTTTTTTAAAACAGTTTGTGACAGAACCAACAACAGGTAGCAACTAATTAATAATCTCTAGGTTAATGAAGAGCTTGGGGAAAGCAATCACAAATCACTTAGTTTCAATATATCATGGAATTACCCAGATAACTGCAACCAAGTCTCTGTTCCAGACTTTCGCTTAGCCGACTTCATGGGACTGAGAAATTACCTAGGTGGGCTAAATTGGAATGACCTGACTATGGGTCAGGTAGGTGGTTTTGGTTGCCAATATGACGTTTTCCAGAGCGTAGTTCTAGCTGCCCAGACAACTTCTGTTCCGAGTAGGGGAATTAGATCTAACAAAAATGATCCTAAATGGATGAACAATAGATTAAAACATCTCATTGGTCAAAAAAGATGCACATATAGGCGTATCAAAAGAGGGGAAGGGCAGATAAGAAATCAATATTTTCAATTAAAGATATATATAAAAAAAGGAATAAGAAAAGCAAAAAAGGGATTATGAGGCTAAAGTCGCAAGGGATTCGAAGACTAACCCAATAGGGTACTTTCAGGGATACAGAAGTAAGATTAGGGACAAGATAGGCACACTTAAGAGTAACTCAGGTCAGATCACTGACAGTGATAAGGATATGTGTGAAATTTTCAATACTTACTTCCTCTCAGTTTTTACTCAGGAAGATACTAGCGAAATTGCAGAAATAATAAATTATGTAGAACAGGAAGATAATAAACTATGCTCGATTGGGGTAACTAGTGACATGGTCCTCAGACAAATAGAGAAATTAAAACCTAACAAATCCCCAGGCCCTGATGAACTGTTTGCAATAGTTTTAAAGGAATGTAAAGAGGAACTTAGCAAACCTTTGGCAAATCTTTTCAATATATCACTACAAACTGGCATAGTGCCAGACAAGTGAAAATGGCAAATGTAATACCTATTTACAAGGTAGGTGACAGGTCCTTAGCTTCGAACTTAGCTTCGAATTGCGGAGGCAATTCGTAGCCATCTTAAAAGGCATAAATTGATTAATGAATCTCAACACGGTTTTACTAAGTGGCGTTCCTGTCTTACGAATTTACTAACTTTTTTCACTAAGGTGTTTGAGGAGGAAGATCATGGTAATGAATATGATATTGTGTATATGGACTTCAGTAAGGCTTTCGATAGAGTTCCACACCAGAGGCTATTGAGGAAACTTGAGGCACACGGAATAGGAAAAAAAAAATCCTGGGTAGAGGCATGGTTGACAGATAGGCAGCAGAGAGTTTGCATAAATGGGGAGAAATCAGAATGGGGGCACTCAAAAGCGGTGTCCCACAGGTGTCAGTTTTGGGCCCCTTGTTGTTCACAATTTACATAAACGACCTAGATGAGGGAATAAATAGCAACATAAGCAAATTTGCTGATGACACCAAAATAGGCCATCCAACTCATTCTAATGAGGACATTAGAACACTCCAGGAGGATTTGAATAGACTGATACAGTGGTCGGAGAAGTGGCAGATGCAGTTTAATGTAAACAAATGCAAAGTTCTAAATGTTGGGCAGGACAATAACCATGCCACATATAAACTGAATAATGTAGATCTTAATACTTGTGATTGCAAAAAGGATTTAGGAGTTCTTGTTAGCAGTAATCTGAAACCAAGACAACAGTGCAATAAAGCTAACAGAATCCTTGGCTTCATATCAAGAAGTATAAATAATAGAAGTCCTCAGGTTGTTCTTCAACTCTATATATCCTTGGTTAGGCCTCATTTAGATTATGCTGCACAGTTCTGGTCACTGTATTACAGAATGGATATAAATGCACTGGAAAACGTACTTAGGAGGATGACAAAGTTGATCCCATGTATCAGAAATCTTCCCTATGAGGATAGACTGAGGGCCATGAATCTGCACTCTCTAGAAAGGGGTAGAATTAGGGAGGATATGATTGAGGTGTATAAATAGAAAACAGGAATAAATAAAGGGGATGTAAATAGAATGCTGAAAATATCCAGCCAAGACAGGACTCGCAGCAATGGTTTCAAGTTGGAAAAGTTCAGATTCAAGAAGGATATAGGAAAGCACTGGTTTGGTAATAGAGTTGTGGATGAGTGGAGCAAACTCCCGAGTACCGTCATAGGGGCTGGAGCGTTGTGTAGTTTTAAAAATAGGTTATATAAATACATGAGTGGGTGTGGGTGGGTGTGAGTTGGACCTGACTAGCTTGTGTTACTAGGTCTTAAGTGGAAGTGACCTGACTACCTGGAGTTTACCTGGAGTGGGTTAACTCCAGGTAGTCAGGTCTAAGCCGGAGAGTGATCTATCTGCCTCGCATGGGTCAGTAGGCCTGCTGCAGTGTTCCTTCTTTCTTATGTTTTTATATGTAGTATCTTGCCTAGAAGGAGAGTGGACAATGAATGGTTGTCTAGGGCAATTGGTGTAAATTGCTGGCTAGACAAGAACTGCAAGGAACTTGCAATCCCATTCATTGACAACTGGGACAACTTTTATGGCAAACATGATATGTATGCAAGGGATGGGGTACATCTCTCTGGGACAGGGGTGGAAGCACTTGCCAACTCGATCGAGAGGGCCATTGCTGACATGTCTAGGATTTTAAACTGATAGAAGATAGAGGTATGGGTGTGTGTGGGAAACAGTCAGTTTGCAACAATAGGGCTGAAAACAGTAAGTGTATAAAAGAAAATCATCATAAAGTTACAAATAAAGACAATGGATTAGATCAGCAAACAAAGGGAGACAGCAGGGGGAAACAAGAGACTAGCTCCCTTAATGTTTACTATACTAATAGCAGGAGTGTAAGAAATAAGATAGATGAGTTAAGATTAATTGCAAGTGCATGAAACATAGATATTATTGCTATAACAGAGACCTGGCTCAATCTGAAAGATAGAGAGTTGCCTTCTGAATGTCACATACAAGGCTATAAATTATTCCACACTGATAGGATCAACAGGAAGGGTGGTGGAGTAGCTATGTACGTCAGAGACAATTTAAATTGTCTTAGACAAGATATAAAATTAGAAGCGTCAGCCACTGAATCTGTTTGGTTACAGCTTCTCGAGGGCCGTGAAAAACTAATCTTGGGTATTATTTACAGGCCCCCAAATATTGATAGGGAGTGCAGTAAATTTCTATGGGACGAAATTCGTAAGGCATCTACATACGAAAATGTTGTGCTAATGGGAGATTTCAACTTTAGACAAACTGACTAGAGCAATTTGACAGGAAATTTAGTCAAATGACTTTCTTAACTTTCTTGTGTCCTTATTCCTTATATCATATTCCAAAAATACTTAATGAATGGTAAAGAAAGTATTATGGAGAAACTTGTGTTCCATAATCTACTGGTCCTTTCTTGCCGCAGTTCCAGACAAATTGACACTGACTGCCGAGAGCTGCCAACCTCGGAATTTATAGCAGGACAGCGTTGACAAGTATGGGAATTAATACCTTCACCACAACAGTGCAGAAATTGCTAGCACCAGATATTATAGGTCACTAACTGAACACCCAGTCTGTGGTGCAGCTGACCATTAGAATGCATCCTGTAACCGACCCCCGCGGTGCAGCTGACCATTACAATCCATCCTGTAACCAACCCCCGCGGTGCAGCTGACCATTACAATCCATCCTGTAACCGACCCCCGCGGTGCAGCTGACCATTACAATCCATCATGTAACCGACCCCCGCGGTGCAGCTGACCATTACAATCCATCATGTAACCGACCCCCGCGGTGCAGCTGACCATTACAATCCATCATGTAACCAACCCCCGCGGTGCTCCTGACCATTACAATCCATCCTGCAACCGACCCCCGCAGTGCAGCTGACCATTACAATTCATCCTGCAACCGACCCCCACGGTGCAGCTGACCATTACAATCCATTCTGCAACCGAGCCCCACGGTGCAGCTGACCATTACAATCCATCCTGCAACCGACCCCCACGGTGCAGCTGACCATTACAATCCATCCTGCAACCGACCCCCGCGGTGCAGCTGACCATTACAATCCATTCTGCAACCGAGCCCCACGGTGCAGCTGACCATTACAATCCATCCTGCAACCGACCCCCACGGTGCAGCTGACCATTACAATCCATCCTGCAACCGACCCCCACGGTGCAGCTGACCATTACAATCCATTCTGCAACCGAGCCCCACGGTGCAGCTGACCATTACAATCCATCCTGCAACCGAGCCCCACGTGCCTTAAATGTGAAGAGGCTCACACTGCCGTACATATTCTCGCCATTGCCCGTTTTTTTACGACAAAGGGAGATTTCCTTTGGCAGTGTTTAATCAGCGCCATCGAAGGAGACTCTCGTGGCTTTCTATCTGCAGAGTTGCTCGTCCCTTAAACCTCTGTAGTATCCACTGCCAGTCACCACTGTGTCTGTCTCCTATGCAATTCTTGCCTATGGCGTTCTTACCTCATCGTCTATACTATCCTTCCTTCTTCGTCGTCTTCTCTCCCACATGTTTCTCCATTTATAAAGTCTATCATTTTTATCACATACTTCCACTTCCTCAAAGTCCAAAAATATCGAAATTAAAAATTAATCACTAAACCAACTTCCATGCATAGCATCTCCCCCCCTCTGAATCTAGCTCCTTACCCCCTACTGAGACAGTATCATTATTATCATTATTATTATTATTATCAAAACTAAGCGCTAAACCACCAGGGTCACACAGCACTGCTGAGTCAGTAACAGTTGCGGAAGTACATTTGCCCCTACTTACTGCCGCAACCTCTCCTTTCCCCACACAAGTTTCTTTATACCACGATATCGCTAACCTCTCATTGTCTTCTATTAACACCATTGCTTCCTGCTGATTCGCTGTTAATTGGAACTACTGAAGTGTATATTGTCCAGACAAACCGGTGATAGACACTGTCCCACCTCCCAAAAGTTCACAATATCAACTTCCACAATCTTGTACACGTCTGCGCACCATCTTCATCCTATTCAGTAGACACCACCTACTTACTGTTGCTGTTATCCTTCTGCTGACAGCTAATGGCCTTCTTAAAGTAGAATATAAGAGGAATCAGGAGTAATCGGGATAGAGGGGAAAGGGGGTAGCCTCATCTGCTACTGTCCAGTTTTACACAGTATGAGTCTCTTTATAAGACCTAAAATTGCGTTCCACTGTCGGTCTTGCTATTTCTGGCTGTTTTACTGCCATCACTTTATCCTTTTCCCTCTGACACATTTAATGAAAACAGGCATTTTGTACTCATTGATATACCATATTTTTAGGTCTTTGTTCGCATTTCGTTATATTACTCTGCAGTCCGTGTCTACATAAATAAATGGCATACGGTTGGCTCTTTGTATGTTTCTATTTCACGACCGTTATCTATTTCTGATGTTGATTTTCTGGTTTCTTCTTTACCTCAACCATTCCATTATTAATTGATTTTAATGTTCATTTCCTCTAGAGAGAGTTTCCCTGTGACTCTCGTGGCGACAAGTTAGAGACGTAAACATTTCTCTTCCCCTCTCTTGTTTTAACTATCAGCGCCAATATTCATTCCGAACATGTACTCTTTCTTGCGTCGGTTTTTCTATTTGCCCTTTTAGCATAACTTTTGACTTTACTTGACCTGTAGTACAAAATGTACATGTTCTCATTTATGTGTCCGACCGCCTCGTTGCTCACGTTGGTACTTTCAACGGACGGATTGGGCACTTTACTCACTCTATACCTCCTGAAGCTAGTTCCTAGGCCTTTTGTGTATCCATATGCTCTTGCGCTACCGTCCACAGGATGTATATGGGGTGCACAATTAACTAGCCACTTCGGTGGCAAAATCTAATCTAAATCTATACCTCTTGAGGATACTCTTCCAGCGTCTTCTTCAGATGAACTGTTACAAATATTTGCATCATCTGTTTAAACTGAAGCTTCATTTGCAATCCCCAAAACCTAGGGTAGACATTCTTGAAATGTGTATCTTGGATGGTGGACTCCTTGTACAAGCTGGTGCTGTCAGAACCGTGGCGCGTGAGGCTGCTACTGTTACAGTAGAACCACAGATCACCTCCTATATTCAAGTGGCTAAACGTATTTGTTAATGAAATTATGTTTCTACTGTCGCTTCCGCTACTTCTGTTAAGGCAACTTGAACAGAAAGTACTGAAGTTGAGTGACAAGTATTCTCCGGACACAGCTCCCGGTCTTATGGTACCGGCGTCTGTATTGCCGAACTTGCTGAGGTTGCCGAAGAAATTTAATATCTTATTCATTTATTTCTAGGACTCCATCTTTTTTCTTCGTGTCTTCTCTCCAAAACTGCCACTCAACATCTTAACATTTTAATTATTGTATTGAGGAATCTGAACTTGATTAGATGCTTTCCACTGGCCTACTTTCTGCAGGTGGGCATGATGGCATCCATACATGCTTCATCATTTAGCGTACATTATACGGTGCTCGTCGTCGTTGTTTGAGTCGACAATCTAGTTTGGTCTCAAGAGTTCTGCCTCTCCAACGTAAACAACTCTGGTAATGTCTCATTTCTAGATTAGATTTTAGATTTTGCCACCGAAGTGGCTAGTTTATTGTGCACCACATATGAATTTCTAATAAACACAAAAACATTTTTTCCTGGGTCCCAGGATACGTTGATGTTCGGGATAACGAACAAGCTGACACCAACGCTGCATCAACAGTTCATGACAATTTCGTAAACGGATATTACTTTCTCAGACTGTTTTGCGGTGGTCTGAGTTGATATACAATAAATTGCATTTAGTTAAACCATGTTTGTGTTTCTGGCCATATTATCACCATGGGTGTAGTGGCAGGGAGACTACACTCTCACACCTGCATACTAAGCATTTCGGGTAAATTAGGTCAGTTTTTTCCCAGGATGCGACCCACACCAGTCGACTAACACCCAGGTACCCATTTTAAACTGATGGGTGAACAGGGACAGCAGGTGTCTTATGCAAACACGTCCCTAATGTTTTTCAGCCGTACCGGAGAAGATTCGAACCCGGACTTCAGTGTGTGAGCTGAGTGCGTTAGCGATCGAGCTACGCCCTGCAGCGCTTCATGACCGTTTCGGGTTTAGTGCCCAGTTTGACTATATTATTATTACTAGTAGTATTGGTAGTGGTAGTAGTAGTAGTAGTGATAGTACTGGTAGTAGTAGTATGTTAGGATATTGGAGTAGAGTATGGATGTGATGGTAGTAGTAGTATTGGTAGTAGTAGTAGTGGTAGTAGTAGTAGTAGTGGTAGTAGTAGTGGTAGTAGTAGTAGTAGTGTTAGTAGTATTGGTAGAAGTAGTAGTAGTAATGGTAGTAGTAGTAGTAGTAGTGGTAGTAGTAGTAGTGGTAGTAGTAGTAGTGGTAGTAGTGAGTAGTAGTAGAGTGTATGGTATAGTAGTAGTGGTATGAGTAGTGGTAGTGAGTAGCAGTGGAGTAGTAGAGTGGCTAGTAGAGGTGGTAGTGGTAGTAGTAGTAGGTATAGTAGTGAGTGGTAGTAGGTAGTAGTGGTATTAGTAGTAGTGGTAGTAGTGGTAGTAGTGGTAGTGGTAGTAGTAGTAGTGGTATTAGTAGTAGTGGTAGTAGTAGTGGTAGTAGTAGTAGTAGTGGTATTAGTAGTAGTGGTAGTAGTGGTAGTAGTAGTAGTAGTGGTAGTAGTGGTAGTAGTAGAGTAGTAGTAGTGGTAGTAGTAGTAGTAGTAGTAGTGGTAGTAGTGGTAGTAGTGGTAGTAGTGGTAGTAGTGGTAGTAGTAGTAGTGGAGTAGGTGGAGTAGCAGTAGAGTGGATTAGTAGTAGTGGTAGTAGTGGTAGTAGTAGTAGTAGTGGTAGTAGTGGTAGTAGTAGTAGTAGTGGTATTAGTAGTAGTGGTAGTAGTGGTAGTAGTAGTAGTAGTGGTAGTAGTGGTAGTAGTAGAGTAGTAGTAGTGGTAGTAGTAGTAGTAGTAGTAGTGGTAGTAGTAGGTTGTAGAAACTTGCTCCAGTATGGGCAAGACATAATTAACGACACTCGTAACAAACTATAGGAAATAAGTTAGAAAAATCAATTAACAACAACCAAAGAAGACAAATAATACAATGTAAAAAAATACTCTATTAAGACATCAAAGAAAATAAGCCAGGAGTCGATGTAGTAAACAATGGTAGATCAAAATATAACTAATAAGAACATTAAGAACATTCATGTGAGATCAAATGAAACTCCAGAAAGATCAGAGAATAATTCTCGCGTAGTTTTTTAATGCCTTGAGTTATTAAAAAATAAGGAGGAAAGACACGATGTTGGTAAGTTAACCTTTATTTCAAGATAACAATTCCACCGGTAAAGAGCTTTTTCAAGTTAGTGAGCTTTACTATTCAACATAATATTTTCCGACTATCACAGCATAAACACTACAGTTATACACAGCATAAACATCAAAGCATAAACAACACAGCATAAACACTACATTTATACACAGCATAAACACTACATTATGCACAGCATAAACATAACAGCATAAACACTAACAGCATAAACACTACAGTTATACACAGCATTAAGTGAGCTCACCGTAAGACCGCCAGCTGCACCAGCTGCCTCAACACTACACTCGCCAGCTGCACCAGCTGCCTCAACACTACACTCGCCAGCTGCACCAGCTGCCTCAACACTACACTCGCCAGCTGCACCAGTTGCCTCAACACTACACTCGCCAGCTGCACCAGCTGTCTGAACACTACAGTCCCACCTCGCTCTCACCTGAGTGTATTACCTGATAAGGTGTCTGATATATCTTATCCCAGAGTATATGCATCAATTCTTCTTAAGTGTCCACTAACAGCAACTATCGTCACGTGGACCTAATAAACCCAACTTGCGTTTTGAGCTCCGTTAATATACATACTTTTCCAACAAATTGTTTTACATAATGACAGTTAATTTTTTTTCATTGACAATGATATTAAGATTTTTAATTTTGGACCAAAACTAACTTTGAAACCACACCTAATCTCCCTTAAACAAACCAAAACTAACTTAGAAACCTCACTTAATCTCCCTTAAACAAACCAAAACTAACTTAGAAACCTCACCTAATGTCCCTTAAACAAACGCAATTGTGTTTAGGTAAATTCTGCTATGTCTATCATAGGTTAATTTATATTTATTTAATATTACTTGAAATCAATGATATATTTTTTTCCGTTATGCTAAGATCGAATTCCGCAAATTTATGGCAAAAACACATTTTCATTTTGCTAATTCGGCAAAGTGCACCTTTGCCGAATAGGCCATGGTAATAAACAACTACTACTAATAATAATATATCTTTATTTACTACAAGTACAAGGTACACAGGCCTAGCTGACATCAATGTCATGATGAGCATTTCGGGCAAATTAGGTCCTTGTCCCAGGATGCGACCCACACCAGTCGACTAACACCCAGGTACCCATTTTACTGATGGGTGAACATAGACAATCGGTGTAAGGAAACACGTTCGATGTTTCAACCCCTTCGCCGGGAATTGAACTCGGACCCTCACCGTGTGAAGCGAGAGCTTTTGCCACCAGGCCACGGGCCACCGTGGTCAATAAATGTACTATAATACAGTATTAGTTCTGATTCCTTCGTGCGTTCACTCCGTTATCTAACGAACTTTCTAACAACTTGCAAACGGCACCAATAAGAGCAATGGGTCGACAGTGGGAGGAATCATTGCCCGAAGTATCCGGTTTATAAATGGCAGAACAACGACAGTTTTCCATGTGTGTCGGACACTGCAACATCTTGGGATCTTGATGCAAGGAATTCTTCAACTTATACTAGTGGATACTTTCACTGTGACTTCGTTTCCTTCTGTTTCAGCTCACCTGACTGCAATGTACATGCCGAGCACAATGTACATGCTTAGCACAATGTACATGCCGAGCACAATGTACATGCCGAGCACAATGTACATGCCGAGCACAATGTAAATGCCGAGCACAATGTACATGCCGAGCACAATGTACATGCCGAGCACAATGTACATGCCGAGCACAATGTACATGCCGAGCACAATGTACATGCCGAGCATATTCTGTACTTCTTTCAAGATTGATGGACTCCACACAATGACTTCAGGCTGAGGGAATGATTACCTTAACTCCTCCTCTTCTTCAACCGTTCTTCTTGGTATTGGACTGATGAAGCCACTGGCTGGCGAAACGTTTCCTCAATAAATATTCCCATTATTATTATTATAATAAAAAAAGCGCTAAACCACAAGGGTCATACAGTGCAGCAGGGCAGAGCAGGATGCAGGGATAATGGGTAGTAAGAGGGAGTGGGATGATTATTAGGTTATGGAGTGCAGCGGGGCAGTGGATAGTGCAGGGATAGAGGGTAGCAAGAGATTGAGGTAGAAGGGACTGAGGGAAGTGCTAGAGGTATAATCTTCAGAGTTTGTGTAGTAAGTCAGTTGCTGTCAAAAAGTCAATGAGAGAGTCAGGATTAAAGGAGGGCCCATCAACAAGAAGGGAAGGTAAAGAAAGGGCAGCAGAGGGAAGACGACGTTGGAGGTAAATTCTACGTGCTCGTTGATAGAGTGGGCAGTCCAACAGAATGTGGCGAACAGACACTGAAACCTGACAATGCTCACAGAGAGGGGCAAAGAGCCTCTCCATGAGATACCCGTGAGTAAGACGAGTGTGGCCGATGCAAAGATGGGAGAGAGTAGTCTCCCAACCTCGACATTGGTGACAAGAAGGCCAGAAACCTATACTCGGTTTAATAGAATGAAGTTTGTTATGCAGCAGGTCAGACCAACGTTGTTGCCAACGGGTGCAAAGGTGGGTAGCAATGACAGCCAAATAGTCCGTGAATGGAACACCTCTATATGAAACTGGAAGGTCATGTACTGCTGACCGTGCAGCAGTGTCTGCCTGTTCATTGCCCTGTACGTCAAAATGACCAGGGACCCAACAAAAAACAATATCTTTGTGTTTGCTAGAGATACGGCGTAACCAAAGTTGGATACGAAGAACTAGAGGGGTGAGGTGTATCAAATTTTCGGATAGCCTGTAAAGCACTAAGGGAGTCTGAAACGACCACAAATGGTGACACAGGCAGAGATGCAATACGGATAAGTGCCACAAGAATGGCATACAATTCAGCCGTGAAAATGCTAGCCGAGGATAATAGATGCCCTCGCACGACGCTGTCCGGAAACACTGCTGCGAATCCGACGCCATGAGAAGACTTAGAACCATCGGTGTACACTGCGATGGCATGGGAATGAGAACGGAAGTGGTCTAGAAAAAAAGAGCGAGAAGCCGCCATAGGCAGTTGGGCTTTCGCGCATGGCAGTGGAAAAGAACAGACACGAACAGCAGGAACTTCCCAAGGGGGGTAGGGAAAAGGAGATGCCACATGAACATAGAAATTTGGTAGCTGAAGAGAAGACAAGAGCGAATGCAGGTGAAGAGAAAAGGGACGAAGTAAACAGGGGCGACGAACAAATAAAGTGCGTCTACTAACATCTGTGACAATCCTATATATGGAAGGATTGCGGAGGTCATGAGCGTGAACATAATAGCGAAGGCAATGTGCATCACGACGATCGGACAAGGATGGAATGTTCGCTTCTGCATAGAGGCTCTCAACCGGGAAAGAACGAAATGCACCAAGGCATAAACGCAATCCCTGGTGATGGATGGGATTAAGGCTGGAAAGAGTAGCAGAGGAGGCCACCGAATATATCTGGTCACCATAATCGAGTTTCGATAAAATTAGGGCTGAATGCAGGCGAAGGAGAGTTCTACGATCAGCCCCCCATGAAAGATGTGCGAGGGTTTAAAGGAGGTTTAGCCGGCTATGACAAGTCGCCTTCAGAGAGGTAATGTGAGGTTTCCAGGACAATCAACGGTCAAACAGAAGGCCGTGAAACCTGACCGTATCACGTTCTGGGATACGCGAGCAATATAGGTACAATGGATGATCAGAGACCACTGAACATCTAGTGAAGGTAATTTGGTGAGTTTTAGTACTAGAAAATTTAAACCCACTATTTAATAGCTTTAAATTTGTATTCATATGTAATCTGTAATATAGATTAAGGTCTAGTATTAAGTATGCCCGAAATGCCTAGCATGCCCAGGAATGCCAGGCATGCTAACAGCCATCTTTGTAATTACTGTATTGTCATTTAAATGTAAAACACACATTGTAATTTTTACAGAAAAATAAATAAATATAAAATATCAATATCAAATATCAATATCAAATATCAATATCAAATATCAAATCGGAAACACGGTTGACGGCCTGCTGGAGGAAAACTGCAATGGGGTGACAGTCAGCACCCACACAAGCTATAACAAATTCATCAACATAGAGCGATGACCAAATATTGGATGAGAGAATAGATGCCAGATCATTTATAGCAAGGAGAAAGAGTGTTGTGCTCAGAACACATCCCTGGGGGACACCTTCAGCTTGGATAAACTCCGGGGAAAACATATTATTAACCCGGATTCGGAAATGTCTTTCAGTTAAGAAGGCCTTAAGGAAAAATGGTAGATTACCCCGGAGGCCTAAGGAGTGGGCCTGGGCAAAGATATTATACCTCCAATTGTGTCATATGCCTTCTCAAGGTCAAAAACGATGGCGATAACCGAGTGGTTATTGGTAAAGGCATTACGAATATACGTATCCAAGCGCAGTAAGGGGTCAATGGTAGTACAGCCCTTATGAAAGCCATATTGACTAGTGGAGAGACTACTGTGCATCTCTAAATACAACATCAAACGTCTATTAACCAGACATTCCATCACCTTGCAAACTGCACTGGTAAGAGCAATGGGATGGTAGTGGGAGGCTTCATGTTCCGTAGTACCTGGTTTGCTGAAAGGTAGAACAATTGCAGATTTCCACAGCTGAGGAAGAACTCCTTGTGACCATATAAGATTAAAGAGTCGTAAGAGGACTGCAAGGGCTGACTGATGTAAAGGCTGTAGCATACAAATATGTACGCCGTCTGGCCCAGCTGCCGATGATCGGCAAGCAGAGAGTGTTGCCTCCAGTTCCAGAAGAGTAAAAGCCACAGTATAAGATTCTTCTCTAAGAGAAGAAGAGTCTAAGGGCTCTAACTCGCTGGCAGACTTAGAAGAATGAGACGAGGGGCATAGATGGAGCCCCTGAGAAATACGGACCAGATGATTACCAATTTCAGTGGCAACGGCAAGAGGGTGTGCAACCCTAAGAACAGGAGCCAGGTCGGGGGAGAATTTACCACTCAGTTTCCGTACGTTTTTCCAGACTGCACTCATCGAGGAAGCAGAAGTGGTGGAAACGTAATCCCGCCAGCAAGTTCATTTAGCGTCACGGATGGCAATTGTTCTCTTCTGCTTAAAATCAAGGAGTCTCTCTGTGGTTCTGTTGTACCGGTACCTGCCCCACGCAGCACATTTCAAACGTACTGCCTGAGCACAAGCAGGAGACCACCACTTCTGAGAATGCTTGCCCAAGGTTTGGGGAATAGAATGTGAAGCTGTGGTTAAGACGGAGTTCGAGAAGAGGTGTAAAACCTCATCAATGGAGGACGAGGAAGGAGCCTCATGAAAAGCAGGAAGATGCACATAAAGGTCCCAATTCGCCCAGTCAAATTGCCAGCATGGGCTACGAGGAGGTGGAGAATACGAAGGAGAAGTAAGGATGATTGGAAAATGATTGCTGTCGTGCAAGTCCGGGAGGACAGACCAGGTGAAGTCGAGGACAGTTGAGGAAGAGCAGACAGAGATTGATGTAAGAGAAAGAATGAGTTTGAGGATCAAAATGGGTGGGAGTATCCGTATTTAAAACATGGAGGGGGAGAGAAGCAAGAAAACCATCCAACTGAATGCTGCGGGAGTCCCAGTGAGCACCCCCCCCCACCCCCAGAGAAAATGGTGGATATTAAAATCGCCAATAACAGAAGTGGTGGCGGTAAGGAAGAAACCAGAAAGGCAACATCTGGGATAGACAATGCCCGAGAAGGGGAGAGATACAAAGAACAGAGTATATACCACTAGTGCAAGTGGATACGGGCTGCAGTGTAATGCAGAGAAGTAGGAGCAAAGAGCTGACGGTATTGAATACCAGTGCATATAAGAAGAGCACTTTCATTAAAGGTTCCATCGGAAAAAGGATCAGATGAATATAATAAATCATAGCCCGAGAACGGATGGATAACAGCAGAGTGTAATTTGGGTTCTTGTAAACAGACACCAACAGGGAAAAACTGGGAGAGCAACACTTGAAGCTCACCCCAGTTATCCCTGACGCTGCAGATATTCCACTGTAAATAAGCCATGATTTACGAAGTGAAAGATACAAGAAAGCCGAAGGTAGAGGTATCTACGTGAGTAGGCAGCGGAAGACCTGTAAGCAGCAAAGGATTGGGATACTGCGAAGGAAGGAAGATGTGTAGGCGGAGAGAGGAGGAGGAACCGGAGGTGGAGAGGCGTCCATCAACGTTTGAGTCTCCGTAATATATTCTGCGATAGCTTCTAGCGTTTCAGAGGACAAAGACGCAGAAAGTGGGACCACATTAGAGATGGAAGGAGGAGGAGGGTGAGCAGCAATCTGGGAGACTATGGACTGTACTAAAGTAGGGGTGAGGAAACTGTCGAAGGGGCTTGGGAGGGGACAGGAGTGGAAGCGACCTGTGAGGGGGCAGTAGAGGAAGAAACTTGGGAGGGGACAGGGGATGAAGGTATTGAACGAGGAGTTTGATAAACCTCCAAACACGTAACAGAACTAGTTGGAGGGGAGAAACCAGGCATAGAAACTGGGAAGCAAAAATGTGCAGGGTAGAGAAGGGAAGGAGGGGTGATACCTGGAGAGAGTTCCAGGGGTCAACGCCCCTGCGGCTCGATCTGTGACCGAGAAGGAGAGGGACGGTGAGGAGGTGTTGGTCGAGGGCGTGTAGACACAGAACTGTGCGAGTGAGTAGAAGAAGAGGTGAGGACAGTATGGGGTGCCGAGGTAGAGACCTCGGAGCCCAGGACAGCAAAAGAATTCGAGACAGGGGTGACTGAGGATGGGGTGACGTCACCATAGAGGAAGCTGCGAGAGTTGGGACCCCAGAAGTGGGAGGACATTTAGCAATGCGAGAATAGGAAATATGGGGAAGCCTCCCTTGAAGGCGTAGATGAGAGACAGCCATAGCATATGGGAAGCCTTCCGCCTCTTTGAGACAACGGATTTCACGCTCATTTAAGTAAACTTGACACCGGCAAAAGTAAGATGGGTGCGCCTCACGACAAATAAGGCAAGAGGGAGGTAGACTACAAAAAGGATTGGCATGGTCGTCAGCACCACAGACTGGGCATTTGGCCGTGGACCTGCAATATTTCGCCGGATGACCAAAACGCCAGCAGTTTGTACACTGTTTCGGTGTAGGGATCACCTTTTGAACTTGTAAACAGTGTCTCGCAATGTAGACCGAGGGCAGAAGGTCACGGCAGTCAAATGTTAAGTGAGCAATATTGCAAGGATATCGTCTTTGCCGACGGGCAGGGAGGACAAAAGTGTCAACTTTGAGGATAGGAAGGTCTTGGAGCTCAAGCTGCTCCAGAATGTCACCAACAAATATTTGGAAATTCTGTTGGACAATGGTATGGGGTAGAATGACAGTACCACTACAAGAATTGAGAGAATTATGTTTTTTCAGTAGTGACAGGAATTGCATCTATGCAATTCCTGTCACACAACAGTAAACACAGTACACACTACAATATACACAACAGTAAACCCAGTACACACTACAATATACACAACAGTAAACACAGTACACACTACAATATACACAACAGTAAACCCAGTACACACTACAATATACACAACAGTAAACCCAGTACACACTACAATATACACAACAGTAAACCCAGTACACACTACAATATACTGTCTATTCTGTATTCCTCAGTAAGTGGACAATTACACATAGTGTTCAAGACAGTGACCATTTGCCTGATCACATAATTTGCATTTAGTTTGATCATCATCTGTGTCTCCAAACTGCCAGAAGTACTTGTAGCCAGCTAGCCACCTGTAGAAGCTGCCAGCAGTCACCGCTGAGAGTTCCAGCACGTGTAGAAGTTCCAGCAGTCACCAGCTGTAGAAGCTGCCAGCGTCACCAGCTGTAGAAGCTGCCAAGCAGTCACCAGCTGTAGAAGCTGCCAGCAGTCACCAGCTGTAGAAGCTGCCAGCAGTCACCAGCTGTAGAAGCTGCCAGCAGTCACCACCTGTAGAAGCTGCCAGCAGTCACCACCTGTAGAAACTGCCAGCAGTCACCACCTGTAGAAGCTGCCAGCAGTCACCACCTGTAGCAGCTGCCAGCAGTCACCAGCTGTAGAAGTTGCCAGGAGTCACCAGCTGTAGAAGTTGCCAGCAGTCACCAGCTGTAGAAGCTGCCAGCAGTCACCAGCTGTAGAAGCTACCAGCAGTCACCAGCTGTAGAAGTTGCCAGCAGTCACCAGCTGTAGAAGCTGCCAGCAGTCACCAGCTTTAGAAGCTGCCAGCAGTCACCACCTGTAGAAGCTGCCAGCAGTCACCACCTGTAGAAGCTGCCAGCAGTCACCAGCTCACGAAACTTAAGTTAAACAATAATAAAAAAACACAAAAAAATAACAATAATAATAACATAATCTATAAAATTATAGATATAAACAACAATATTTCTAACATATACAAATAATACATAAAATACATAAAATACATTACTACAAAAGACTATACAGATTAAAGCATTTAGCATACCATTATATGAAATAAAATGCTTATATAGTAGGAGAAGTGTTCATGTTTACCAGGAGGGAAGATTGTTGTATGGGAAGGACACTATAATAAAATAAACATATATCAAACTACAGTATATATATACCATATATGTCATACAGCATATATACCAATATATAAAACAAAATACTACTTTTATAGTAGGCTTATTTTTTATATATATTTTATTTAAAAACTTTAGGAATACATATACAATAAACAGAGCGCCAACAGGCATACAACGTAACAAAGCAATTACGTAATATATAATCAACACGTAAACAAAGAACCCGTCATCACATAATAGAAACCTGTGCCAATTAAACCTAATTCACCCACATACATCGAAGTTATAAAGGTACATTATATACACTGGGTAAAAGTCTTGCATGTAACATATCCAGTTGTTAAGATGCATAATATATATGAACACCTCTCATGGCATATCTATATGAAACAGACTCTGTACATAAAAACCATTACCATAGCACCATAAGCATAACACTCACATTGGTCCACACAACCCCGCCTCTTACCATATAAGTTAATCCAACAATTATATACTGTATATTATTAATCCTACAAGTATATTCTGTATATCACAAGAACACTGAAAACAACATCTACATAATGTATATACACAATAAATTAATGTCTTGCCTTCACGGAAGGACAATGAAACCATCCACATATAGACGACTCTATCGTTATTACATTACATTGCCATTGGTATCCCTGGATACCACCGCTATCCCTCCCACTCCCCCCCCCTTCCCCCACCTTCACCTCACATAACAGGGAATAGAACAGACTTTAGATATACATAACTATTTTCTATCACCTGATGCAACAGGCTAACAATACTTGCTCCAAAACACCATGGATCTACGTACTACATTACTATCTGCTCTTTAATCTACAGATTTCCAC
Source organism: Cherax destructor (assembly GCA_009830355.1). Classification (NCBI taxonomy): domain Eukaryota; kingdom Metazoa; phylum Arthropoda; class Malacostraca; order Decapoda; family Parastacidae; genus Cherax; species Cherax destructor. The sequence continues at coordinate 192,677 of WNWK01002716.1, forward strand.
ACCAAAACTATGTGAACACTGAAATCAACTTCTCTGGTAATTATAGCCATGACATTCACCTTGCTCATGACTTTCATACATTTTTAACACAAAATAAGGTTAATCAACCCTTATCCACATACACGTACAGTATCTTCTTCATATCCTCTTCATTGCCTCTAGGTAAGCCCCCTTTAATTCACCCCTTGAAGTATATGAACAAAAGTGAATACAGCATGATAAAGAAAATAATACCCATATCCAGTCACCCCGTCTCCCCACCCCTCTCTCATTCTTTCGCTACCCACCTCTATGCACCACACCCTCCACAAAAACGTCATGCATCCCCGTGACATACATCGCTTGAGTCACCCGTCACCTCACCCCCCCCCCCACGATTCTAACCATCTCTCTCAACCTCAAACATACCCTATCATCCACCACTTACTTCCACCTGCAGACAAGCCCATTTAAGAGCATCCCCTCACCTCACCCCTAGTAAACCCCTGATCGTCATATTCCTATAACTTTCCGAGAAAAGGACATCCCACGACCTCCCATAAATTACCCTATTCCTACATCTTGTGCGGTACATGCTACCCGCTATGGCCCTAATCCGCACATCCCCGGCACCTCCCTCATCACCCATGACACATACAGGAAATCCACCATGACATACAACAACGCCTGCCTCTCGGCCCCACCCACACCCCCAATATCCAAACTCAAAGCCCGTAATGTCTGTATACCCCCCCCTCCCAACATACGAATAACCCTCCCAATCCACACCCTTACAATATTCAAACTTTCACAGAAGTAAATGGCATGATAAGCTGTTTCCTCCATTCCACACCTGCCACATGCTGATGCCCCTACCAATCCCATCTTAAACAGTATAGCCTTAGAAGCTACCACTCCATGCAAGAACCTAACGATCACCTCCTTCCCCTCAATTTCATCTTAGTCAACCCCCATATCCCCTCCCAGTCAACACCGGATACCTGAAACCCCCCACATTACTTCCTTGCCCCCCCTACCTTCCCAATACACTTGCCCGTACCTTCCCAGGTTCCCTCACTGCAAAACCACCGAACCAACCTCACTTGCTTCACCTTCCCCTTCCACCACCTTTGCGTCTTTCATCCCCTGCCCACCCACCCTGTCCCCCCACCTGTCCTCACAAACATTGCCCAAACATGCACCTCACCCTATCTATTGATGTCAACCCCAACCCCCTAACCTCACCTTTGCTTCCACTTCCTTACATAACCAATGTTTACCATAACCCATACATACCGTAAGACCTTTTTCAAAATCCCTCAATCCTCCATCATCAACAGGAAAACCGCTTATGCCATAATCTACTATACAAATTATTCACGACAATCACAGTAAAGCTAGATCCCCCGGCCTCAATTCCCCATCCTAAGCATAGCCCTCCCACCACACTGACGAATTTCCTAGCCTCCTGCTTTCATTCATAAAAATCCCACAAATCTTTAACCGCTCCACCACTGGCCACCGTACCTCCCCCCCGACCCTCCCACCCAAGTACCTACCTAAAACTTAGACTTGGCCCCATTGACTGACATACCTGTCGCTTTCCCAAATATACTTATAATCCTTCCCACATTACTTGGCCCTCTTCTCCCCACCAAGACAGTTGTGTCATCTACTTTCCCCCACTATACTGGCACATCCTCTTCCTCACCCCCCCCCGCACCCCTTCCGCAATCAGGCTATAAAAAGGGGTTCTGTAGAATGCAAACAGGATTTGGCACAGGGCACCCCTGTCGCAAACCCTTTCCCATCCTAACTTATTCCTAACGTCCATTGATTTGCACTTCACACACGCGTCCGCATACAACATTCTGTCCAACCTACTATTTCTCCCCTACCCCTGCTTACGCATAATCTCCATAACATATCTCTTTCCACTGTCATACGCCGCCTCCAGTCCGGGCCCAGCACTCCCCCTCCCTCTCTACCCTCATAAACCCCTGATCCTCCCATGCCCGTTATTAAACTTCGACCTGGGATTCCATACTCCCCCTGCTCAATGACACCATGTAGCACATTTTCATTCTATTACCTAACACTTTAGCAAAATTTTATAGTCAGTACAATCACTGAGGAGCCCCTTTATAATCCCGGATTGTCACCCCACCCCCACCCTTTTAATTAACACTACACCCCGTGCACTGCGTACTTCCCTTTTTGTCTCTTTCATCCTATTGAACAAAGGACCATGCATTCCTTTACCTTCCCCAATTCACCAAATAAAATCATTGGGGATGTCTTCTATACCCGGCGTTTTCTTTCTGCTCATACCCTGCACCGCTTCCACACCTCATCCTCAGTAATCACTCACTCCATCCCCTCTATCTTCCCTCCCCATTCCCCCTGAAATACTCTCCACCAAGATCCGCCCCTCCCTCCCCCCCCTCCCCTTTTCAGATGACACTCAAAAACCCCTTGTCTAGATATATGTCATCGCCTCTGTTGTTCCAACCTTTGCCCTTCCACATACCCATGCACCTCATTATCCACCTCCAACCCCATTACAGTCATTCCCCCTGCTTTTCTTTCCCCCAAGACATGTGCAGATGGCCTGTCACCCCATAACACATCATCCATTCCCCCTCCCAACCTTATAGCATCAAACCTTTTTATTCTGCATCTCTCGCAATTGATCTGCAAAACCCCCATTTCTGCCACAGGGTATTTCCCTCCCCTTCGTAACAACTATTCAGCTGCCCTCAAGATACTTTTGCTTACCGTACCTCCAACAGCTTTCCTCTGCCCTCACCTTATAATAATCCCATACTGGTTTCGCACACTTTTCCCACCATTCCACTATATTCTCACTCGTTTTCCCTAGCCCACACAGGGGGCCCACCACTCACCAAAATGTATATCCATCCACCCCTCTAATAATCGCACATTTAGTTCCCAGTAACCTCGTACCACCTTACCATTCCCTCCCATCCTACATCCACTAATACTTCCCTATGAACTGAAAAACCTACATCTAATGTTTGTACCCTCCCCACCACCGCGTCCTCGGAATAAACCCTGTCTCAAAGGATACCCTTCTAATAAAGGTGTGTTCCACCTGCCATCCACCTCCCCCACCACATCTACCAACCCAGCAACCCCGAACGTCTCTAACACCCCAAACACATCCCGCCCCCCGGTTCAACATCTTTCTTCCTTATGACACTATTCCAATCCCCACCCATGATAGTTACCGCGAATCTTCCCATATGGCAAACCAAAAAATCCCTCCAAAATTTCTTTACCCTCCTAGTACTATCAGCAGGCACGTACACCCCTATGAAACACACCCTTACCTTTCCCCTCCCCCCTAATCCTCCCCACCCCCTCCTCCCATTTCATCAACCTAAATGGGTGGTCTCTTTACCCTATTGCAGCTCAACCCTTGAATTTTCCCCAACACGAGATACACACTGTAACCTGTTACAAAAACACGATATCTATTATAATAGACATTCCAGTGAACACTAGAAAAAACCCTTCTTTGCATCCAGCCTGTTACTGGGCTTAAAAAAGCAGTATCCTGTCCAGTTATCAACATATTATATTTTAAGAGGATTGCAACTGATAGGACTAACCAACGAATATATTTAAAATGTTTATTATCAAAGTGAGAAAATCTAGGGTAGCAAAGAAATCAAATATAAAGATATTAATTAGGCATCAATTAGGGGGTTAATTAGGAGGTTAGCTCCTACACTGCTCTTATACAATGACTGTGCTGAGGGACAATATCCAAATGACTCAAAATACCCCTCAGGTACAATTAAAGTACAAAAAACAGTTATATGCAAATAAGAATATATGTGTAGAGGATCTCCAGGTAATTCTAAAGACTCGACTCAACAAGTGTCCGACTGAACTTTCATGTAGTTTAACAAACTGACAATCAGAACAGCTTGATTGACCAGTAAAATGACCCATTCGCAGAACAGCAATACAACAAGAACAGCAACACAGCGTCAGGAACCAGGAGATAGAAAATCGACCCAACTACCATCAATGATCCTCCAAAACAGTCACAAAACTCCCTTTACTGAAGCTAGGTTCAGAAAAAATCCCAAACTGTGGCGGGCACAGATGCCTTATCAAAGTAGGTCCAGAGCTATATAGAGACCTTTAGGTATCAAGTGCAATGTGACACAACCCAGAAAAACGTCGAAAAAAACTGTTAGTTATCCCTGTGAACAGAGTTCCAAATCCCGAGAAGTATGTTTCGTCTCACCACCGAATACATACTTACCCAACAGAGTCTAAATATCGAGAAAAAAAGTGAAATAGGAACAAAGGGGTTGACTGAGATGGTCAGCAGGCCAGAGAGAGAAAGGGGGGGAGGGGCAACCACCCAGCTCAGGTGTGGTCAGCGACTGTCCCACAACTAGACGCCGGCAGTATCACGGTAGTCTCAAACGGTAGTTTTAACCCAAAAAGCTAAATATTCGACCCAAAATAAAAAGTTACATCCTACCTAATAAATATAGCTAAGTCAAAAATGTAAAATAAAAAATCCCAAAAATAATATAAAGCAAGATATTAACGATTTAGCTTTTTCGAGAATACAGCAATATAAAATTATAAGAAAATGGAAAAAATACATCAATCACATATAAACGGATATATATTGAGGCCCAATTTTGGGGGGTAAACTTTCCCTTGACAAAAAACAATAAAGGAAAAATTTACAATT
>WNWK01002717.1:0-107500 GCA_009830355.1 Cherax destructor
AAAGTACTGAAGAGGACAGGAGGAACAAGAAATAGAGTAGACACCAGGAACATCTGTAGAGGGAGGAGAGGTATGAACTAGATTAGTGCGAAGAGTGTTAGTCTGGCGAAAAGTAAGTTTGATGTCTAAGGAACGGAGAGAGTTGTTGTTATTATTATTATTATAATCAAAAGAAGCGCTAAACCACAAGGGTTATACAGCAGGAGAGAGTTGTTGAGATTAGAAAGACCGGAAATGTAGGGAAGGCAGAGGACAGGAGAGTTCCCAGGAGTAAAGAGTTTGGGAGAGAAGGTCTGTTTAGCACGTGAGAAGGCAGAATCTATGAAATGGGAAAGGTAGCCAAGACTGGAAAATGAATTATGAAGAGTGGAAATTTCTGATTCAAGGAACTGAGGATCACAAATGCGGAGAGCACGGAGAAAGAGGGAGATAAGAACACTTTTCTTGACAGAGGAAGCATGATAAGAAAAGTAGTTAATGTACATGCCACTGTGGCAAAGGCAAAACCTGTATCTCAGCGATGGACATAAACATCAAGGAAAATAAGCAAGGAATTAGATACCCATTCAATTTTAAACTTATTGGAAGGGGCAAGATTATTAAGAGCATGAAGAAATGGTTGGAAGAGACTAGAGTCATGAGGCCAAAGAGCAAAGATGTCATCTACATAGCGGAGCCAGATTGAAGGGCGCACATCGAAACGTCGTCCTAAGCTCCTCTCTTGTATATGCGGGTTATTTGTGTAATGTTATCCAATAGCCTACTGCTCACCCTGGCCGTCACTCGCTACCGCTCACATGTCTGTGATCACACCGAGTGAGAGAGATAAGCTTCTCAGCGAGGTTCAGCGGTTCACTTGATGCACACACTTGCTCCCTTCACCTGGCTGCCAGTGCCAACACTATCATCAACACTAATGTAGTCATCATAAAATATCTCACACTTGGGTTACTATGGAAGTTACTATGGGTTACTATGGAAGCATAAAAATTTGGTTTTGTGGTACTTTGTTGGTGTCTAAGATACCATTTCCCAAATTTCTTACACTTTTTTGTATCGAAAGTTTTATCTTAGGAATTGATGTAAGAGTATTTGCCTAATTTTGCATCAAAAATTGACTTAAGACTACACTCATCTTGTTAGAATTTAATATATATATATATATATATATATATATATATATATATATATATATATATATATATATATATATATATATATATATATATATGTAACTAGTTAAGCAACACACTGCAGATTGTTGTAGTGAGGGGATTTGTTAGTTGGTTAAGATTTCGCATTCATTAGATAAGGACAAATCTCTGTGCTCTTCTAAATTCACCAGTTTCAGGTCCACAAAGGTATACGATACCGACAGGTACGTAGTGGAAAAAGACAAACTACAATCACTTAGGACATTGTTCGCTCCAAATTTGGAGTGATGAAAGTCCCAGGACTGAAACATTTTCAATAAAAATGTCCTAAGTGATTGGATTTATTTTGTCTTCTCCTGGGTCATCACCGCCGCCGCCTTCTGCATTACTGTTGCATAACAAGACGGTAGTCATACCATTTGCTACAACCTGCCACACCCCAGCCATATAGCCACAGTGTCCCGAGTGTTGGAGAGCAGTCATATAATACATAGTGCCATTGACGATATCTACATTAATGGTACCTGCATCATCGACACTCCGAGAAGGCACAGAACGAGTTATCCGAATACGACCAGTGTCAGGACACCATGATACAAAAAATTAGTAGCGCAGCCAGGATTTCAATCTACGGGGGAGAGGAAGGAAGAAACTTAAGCCAAGATTTCAATCTGGGGAACTTGAAACTATGAAATGCTGAAAAAAGTCTTTAAAAGCCTGATTTTCCGTATTAATGTGAAATTTCTTAACCTGTCGCGTTTTTGTGGTCATTGATCAATATAATAATGAAAATTAGCATTTAATTATAATTTTTGTTTTCATGTGGGCAGCTTCAGCCCTCCCCTGGTTGCGCCACTGAAGAACATACATGTTGTCATGCATGATATACAGTAGGTGTTAAGTTGGTTAATCTACTGGTGATTTCCCTAACCGCTACTCAGAAGAATGATGGGACTAATGGGTCTGCTGGACAACCTCTGATAAAGTGATATCGCTTTAATTGTTATATTTAATCAGGGAGTGAAGCTCTAAAAATCTAAGGGTCATATAGCATGTGTGGAATGGGAGGCATTCAGCTTTGATCTAAAGAGGGGAAGGATAAGTCCAGTTCCTTGAATCAAGAGATCCCTCACCAGCACGAAGGCACCTCCATTGCTGTATCTGAAACAAGGGGAAGAAGATTAAGGAAATGCGTTGGAACAGCTGCCAGTTCAATGTCTCGTTTTACTAGACTGAATGCATGCTTGCAGATTAGTTTTACTGCTGCCTTATCATTGGAGAGGTCATTTGCCGCGTTCCGAGACCTGGGCATTGTAAGAGATATTTCGAACTGCTGGTTTTTCAGGGAGGCAGCTGTGAGGGTGTTACCTAAAGGAATGAGTCTGATCCCGTCATCCATCTTACTGCTTTAATTTTCCAAGGCGTATTGAGGATGCATGTAAAGTAAAAGTTTTATTTCGTCAGGAATTATATCAAATAAGCAGTTATTAACCAAATTTCTGCTCTCAGAGAAAGATGTCTGCAGCCGCACTGAGACCTGGATGAATCCAAATGAGCTATACGAGAACAATACAGGATACAAAAGCGTGCTGGGTACCCACAGTAGTGAAGAAAATACACAGGAGCAGGGCAAGTTTTTATTGTGACGTTTTGTCATGTGTAGAACTTTATTAAGTCAGGGCTCTACAGTGAGCCAAAAGTCGCCACAATGGTTTATGAGAACAACACAATCGTTTTGTAAGCATTATTATTATTATTAGAATCATGGGGAGCGCTAAATCCGTAGGGAGTTTTGTACACTTGTAACTCTTCAGAGCAAGTACATCGATGTTAGTGACGGTATTGATAAGGTTGCTGGACCATTGATTGCCCAGGATAGTGGCAGTGTTTGGGCTTTATCGCAACATGTCCTCATAATAGTCAGGGGATTTACTGAATGATCTACACCGCTACACATTCTCAAGAAAATACTCGGAAGATAATCAAAGGCATAAATAATTACCTAAACAGGAGATATATCTCACTGTAATAGAAGAGTAAAAACATACAATAAATAAATAAATAAATAAATAATATATATACGTATATATATATATATATATATATATATATATATATATATATATATATATATATATATATATATATATATATATATATATATATATATCTATAATAAATTTTAAGGGGGCAGAATCCAACAAATATACTTTAGATAAGTTTACAATAATTCTATGTATTAAACAAACACAAAATATATATATATATATATATATATATATATATATATATATTTGCAGAATCAACAAAATATATTTGAAGTTTAAATATTTAGTTAAACAGCAATATTTTCGTTAGTCAAATTATTTTCGAAATTATTGCTACAATTTGCCTTCTTCGGCAAGAAGAGCGTTGCAATTTAAGCAAGTTTTACCTATTCGGCACGACATATATATATATATATATATATATATATATATATAAACATAATATATACGGAATACGTAGCGGTATTTCTGGGAGAAATTTTATCTTGGCTGTCTCACCTTCATACCCTGTTAGTGGGATTCTTGTTGAGTACTTGTGTTGATGGAGGGCACTTATCGTGTTGTCACGCGGTGGTTGTTGCAATGGTCAGAGAAAGTCTCCAGACATGGGGTGTCCGTAGTCTCTGCCCGGGTTCAAGCGACCAAGGAGAGGAGTCGAGATGTTGATGCCCCAGTGCGTAGGATACAAAACAATTATCGCCATCATAAAGGGACAGAAAAACAAGGTCAGAAAAAAAATTATTCAGGTTTTGCACACAAATGTTTACCCCTTGCCATGTAATTTTTTATCCCCAAGGGGTAAATTTACCCCTGGTTGAGAATCACTGCCCTAGAGCAAACATGCTCTTTTAAACGTTTCAGATTGTGTGCGAAATTCGGTATTCTGAGCACAACGCTGCTTTCTACCTCTTTTTTTTTTAACTACATCTGGCTTCTCTATGTACATAATATTAAGGCTTGTCTAGATCAACGTAAATTAAAAAATCGATTACACGTAAGAAAATAATGAGCAGAGGATTAAGTTTACTCCACGTGAATGAGGATGGACAAAGTATAAACATGGAGTAAACGCTGTAGTGTAAGGATCGTTGACAGACCAACGCTTTCTTCATTAATGAAAGTAACTTTTCGTACGTTCTGAAGCTCCTGTATAAACGCAGGTTTCTTACGGGCTGCTTTGAGCTGTGAATGGATCTGGCGAGAATCGGGAAGCTACTTGTACCTGTGAGTTTTGCAAACCTCTGTCTCCCACATACAATTTTAATCAAATTTCTCAGTGCCCTTTATTTAGACTAGGTCAGGTGCTAGTTTTACTGGCCCGTTGCGAGGAAGGGGTACCTCGATGCCTGATGAAAGTTCTTAATAAAAGGACTTGGATCTACCCTATTCTTTAAATCAAACTTGATTGCCTCTCATACTCCAGGTGCTAAAGTAACTTGCTAACAGTCCATGTTCGTAACCCGCTCACCAAATTATCACAAAGCACCAAACCCGTATAGATTATTCAAATGGATATATACATGCATCTGTTCTTAAAAAGTCAGACCCAAATTAAACGCTACAATTGTTTTTTTGGTTCAGGTTATTTAGGCTTAATAAATTTCAAGTAATGTCGATATGTTTTATTACAATAATGCCTCTCCATTACACTAGGCTTGGCACACTATCCTCAAAGAGGTTCCTTGATGCTGCTCAAAGACTCTTGATCTCTGGAATGAGTTCTACCCTCTTCTTAGATCAAACAGGATTAAATTCTCATTCCCCAGGCGCAGTATGATCCCTACAGGTTTAGCGCGTCCACATAAATATAATACTAGTATCACACTCGAGTTTTTCACTAAAATAAAGATATGATTAAAAATCATAAATTTAAAGTAAAAGTTATTAAGCTCATATATTTTAATGAACGTCTTAGTTTTAATTTAAAATTAGTGATGATATATATATATATATATATGTGTGTGTACTCACCTAATTGTGGTTGCAGGGGTCGAGACTCAGCTCCTGGCCCCGCCTCTTCGCTGTCCGCTACTGGGTCTCTGCTCTCCCTGCTCCATGAGCTCTATCATACCTCGTCTTAAAACTATGTATGGTTCCTGCCTCCACTATATCTTTCTCTAGACTATTCCACTTCCTGACTACTCTGTGGCTGAAGAAATGCTTCCTAACATCCCTTTGACTCATCTGAGTCTTCAGCTTCCAGTTGTGTCCCCTTGTTTCTGTGTTCCCTCTCTGGAACATCCTGTCCCTGTCTACCTTGTCGATTACCCGCAGTATTTTGTATGTCGTTATCATGTCTCCTCTGACCCTTCTTTCCTCCAGTGTTGTTAGTCCTATTTCCCTCAACCTTTCTTCATAGGACAGACCCCTGAGTTGTGGAACTAGCCTTGTCGCAAACCTTTGCACTTTCTCTAGTTTCTTTACGTGCTTGACCAGGTGTGGGTTCCAGACTGGTGCTGCATATTCTAGTATGGGCCTGACGTACACGGTGTACAGTGTCTTGAACGATTCCTTGTTTAGGTAACGGATGTGTGTGTGTGTGTACTCACCTAGTTGTACTCACCTAGTTGTGGTTGCAGGGGTCGAGACATAGCTCCTGGCCCCGCCTCTTCACTGGCCGCTACTGGGTCACTCTCCCTGCGCCATGAGCTTTATCATACCTCTTCTTAAAGCTGTGTATGGAACCTGCCTCCACTACATCGCTTCCCAAGCTATTCCACTTCCCGACTACTCTGTGACTGAAGAAATATTTCCTAACATCCCTGTGATTCATCCGAGTCTTCAACTTCCAACTGTGTCCCCTTGTTGCTGTGTCCCATCTCTGGAACATTCTGTCTCTGTCAACCATGTCAATTCCTCTCAGTATTTTATATGTCGTTATCATGTCCCCCCTATCTCTCCTGTGTGTATCTGAAGGCTACTGAGTGTACACAACAGTGAGAAAGAACCAACTCATGTGTTCACTGACTGTGTGTGAAATTCGCTGAGGTACAGCTCAGGTATGGAGCCTGGCAGCTCAAACATTTAAACATCTCGAGAACAAACAGGGTTAACATCACTAGGCAGAGTATCCACGTGCTTTTTAGACAGCTACTAATGGTAAGTCGCTTTACAAAAACACTTATAAAGTTGACTCGCGGGGACGAATTTTTTAGTAAATCTCGCAATTTCTTTCGTTTTAAAAACTTAATTCCTACCCAAGAAATATTTGGATTTTTTTTTTTTTTTTTTTGGGGGGAACTATAAACACTGACTGGCTTCAAGGTTTTAGCGATGGTGCATCTTACTAAGAGGAAGGTTTGGATTATAAAGATTTTGCTGCCGAAGCGGCTATTTTGTTATACACCCCATATCCATCCTGTGGATGGTAGCGCAAGAGCATGTGGATACACGATAATTTTAAGAACTGAACCCTAAAAGGATTAACAGGAGCATATCTAGTTATATATCTACAATTTGTTTTATCTATTGCAAGCAAATTTATTATAGGTGCGGATTCATGCAAACAGCGCAGTGCCTTAAGTATGTTGTGGAGAGAAGCCTAAACACAGGTGTCATCCCACAGTCACTAAAAACAACGGATATAGTTCTACTCCACGAAGATGTCAGCACAGTAATAACAAAGAATTATAGACTGGAAGCTCTAACGTCCCACATTATAATTTTTTTTGAAAAAGTTTCAAGAAGTATGATCGCTAACCACATGAATTTTGGACAGATACCTAAAGTCAGAGCACAATCAGCCGGGCTGTGGTTCGTACATTGGATTGCTTGCGGGTCAGCAGTAACAGCTTGGTCGATCAGGCCCTGATGCTGAATGCCTCTTCTGATGCTTTTCAAACTTTCAACACAAGTGTATCCTACCTAGAAGAAAGCGGAGATTTTTATTGAGATGTGTTGGTGCCATTTTTTTTTGTAAGATACTTTGTGAATACTTCTGAACGGCTTCTACTTTAGAAACTGGTGCGTGTCATTTAGAGATAAATTAATTTTAGTTTTTATCTCTGCAGATGCAAATTTGCTAATTTTCTAATATAAAAAACGCTGCTATGTCTGGTTTCCGCTTTGTAATTGGATCGACTCCAAACTTTCAGTGTTTGTATAATGTGACGGAAGAAAGGTTTGCGTTAGTACCGGGCAAATCCCAATTTGCGAAATTTATTAAATATATTGGAATATTGGTTGTCGTGCGGTAACTGGAAAATGCTTCTTCTGATCGACTTCAAACCTTCAATGCTGATGCGTTTTAGAGAAAGGTTTAGACTGGCTTGGGTAGGTGCGAATTTTAAAATTTTATTAAACAAACCGGGAAAATTTGGATACTGGTTTTCACGCGATTACTCATGAATGTCTTCTAATGGACATGAATTTCAACCTTCAATACTGATGTAGCTTAGAGGAAAGTTTAATGTTAGTCAACTGTGTAAGTACCAATTTGCCCATTTTTATTTCAAATCCTAGGATATATAGGTTTTGCAGCTCTGGCAGGCATGCTGCTGCCAGCCTCTTAAAGCAAAAAAAAATTTTGAAAAAGTAAAATAGAAAATTACTGAAAACTAAAATAAAAAATATCGGAAACTTATCTTTTATGGTAGTGTGTCCATTACAAAATATTAACACTATTTCTAATAAATATCTTATTTTTTTATTGTATGTATTTGTGAATTTTAACCATTTGTTTAATATTTGTTTGAGGGTGTGTTAGTGCATACAACATGGATACATGCAGTGTATTCTGTGTAGTGTTACTGCATAAATATTTTTGTTTGAGGGTGTTAGTGCATACAACATGGATATATGCACAGTATACTGTGTACTGTGTTACTACAAATATTTTTATTAGATTAGCTTGAGTTTTAGTTTCTGGTACTCCTAAGGGTGTTGCTCAGTATCTCTTGGGCCTTTTGAGGGTGTTAACCTACAAACTCAAGTTCTGGTGCACTGAGCTAAAGCTCCTGGGCTTCTTTAAAGTGTTGATGTTCAGCTCCTGGACCTCTTAGGAAGATTGAGCGCTACCTCTTAGGTCTCTTAATTGTCTTTATATCCTCAAAGTATTTTGTTTACACCACTTTAAATTCTTTCATAAAACAGCTTCTTTCAGGCACATATTTCGTTTAACTTCCTTTCTACAAGTTTGTAACTTAGTAAGTGCTCTCGTACATACTTTTATCACTAGATGGTGTTCGATGTACTCTGAAACTATTGACAGAATAAACAACGATGTTTATCACGACTTTGGAAATTTACAAGTTGACATTCTCAAGAGAATAGAATGTCTCAGAAGAGTGCATCGTTCCCTTTACAACCCCAAGGCCAGGGTTCGGATGCCGCGAGAGAAGACACGTATGTGCATGTCTCCTTTCACCTGTTGCCCTTGTTTACCTAGCAGTAAATAGGTTCCTGAGTGTTTAAATATATATAAGTTTCCCATTCTGAAAGATTGGAAATAAGTATGGTCCAGTGGGCATGACAAGGTGGGAATGTGCTGGATTATGTAATGTAATTTAGTGTATAAAGCTTGAATGTCAAGTGTAGGGTACACTCATGTAGGGTGGTACTCGTAGTGTTAGGTACCTACCAACTGGTAGGCAGGTATGAGTATGGTAGGTAGGATTGTAGGAAATTGATAGATAAAGTTGGGTTGGTTGGACGTGAGAGTAAGCGAGGTGTGACTTCTTCAGCAGCTCGGGTATTTCAGGTATGATCCTTGAGGTTGAGAATTGAATAATGTCTCAGCAGCAGCAGGAGGTGGATGCACTAACCTTGGCTGTACACACGTTGCCACAACACACGTTTTGCCTTTCCTTCATACACTGCCTATATTTGAGGACCTTGGAAATAGCTCGTAGTGGTGTTTTTTACCAGTTTCTGCCACCCTCACACAGATTTTAAATGATTTTCTGCATTTATGTCTGTGATAGTTGCTGGGATCATCGGCTGAGAACAGGCCACATAAATTGGAAAGGAAATGTTAAAAGAATAACAAGCCAGTAAGTAGCGCATAAGAAGTATGTTGAATTCACCCAGAAATTTGTAAAAAAAAAAAATCTGTCAGTGTCCATGAGCCAAAGAACAACCAGCAATCCTTGCAGAGTGCATAATATTTAACAGTCTTCCTTTTCACACCTGTATGACAGAAGGATAGTACCTCCCTGGATGATTGATGCTTACCAACTTGTACCTGTTGAGACTCCTCGAGCGAGCATACATGTTGCTTGGTCAAGACTCAAAATTATCCTAGATATAACATTCTGTGAAGGACTTGGGGATGTTAATTAGACTTGGTGAAAAAGATAAGGCAATAATAATAATAATAATAATATAAATACATTAAGCGCTGCAGGGAGGGATGCTAAAGGAGGAGTAATCGGCGGTTGAGGGAGTGAGGGTCAGGAGTGTGCATGGAGTTTTATGACAATCTGATCGCGGGTTCAAACCCCACCCGTGGTATGAAATGTCATCTAGTGTAATACAACACCAATTTAATGATAATTTTTCATCCATAAATGTAATTAGTGGACGAATGAAGGCTAGTTAAAGTGATGGGTTCCCGTGTTGAGGGAGGGACTTATGGTGTGGAGAGAGTGTGGGGATTGTGAGGGTAGGGATGTCTACTGGTGGGGAGTGTGAGGATAGGGTTCCCCTGGTAGAGTGTGTGAGAGAGCATGCCCCGTGAGGATCAGACCGCCCACAAAGCCTTACTCCCCGCCCACCAACAAACCCACACTCATACACTGCAAACTTGAATTTCTAATGCTTAATTTATCTATTTATGTATTTTTCCATCGTGCTAAATTGTTTGTCAAGTCTAATGATCAACAGTGCTTTTACTGCCTTAGGTTACTGCTGCTAATAGTATTGTACACTCCCTGGTTACTACCACTAATACCACGCTCTCAGGGTAGGTTCTTAATATTTGGTACATGAAAGGAAACTGGTAAGTTTGGAAGATCAAATATCTTACTAGGAAATATTGCCTAGCCTACTTATGGGTGAGCGGTGGTTGACCCATGGGAGGAGGCTCGTATCCTAGCTGAACAGGTGAGGTGGTTGAAAAACTCGGCCACCCCTTCTCTATATCCTAGTTAAGGGATCTTCACCAGAAACCCGCAGTTATGATGACGTTTCGGTCGTCCTGGACCATTATGAAATCATAACTTGACAATGGTCCAGGACGAACGGAAACATCATCATAAGGTTCGTCTCTAAAGTGCGGGTTTCACGTGAAATGTTCCAGGCACGACATTGTCACTTGTATTCTTGAGGACTTTTACTCCGCTATTAGTTTTCAGAATTACTGTAGTGAATTCTCCATGGGGAAGTGGAATAGAATTCTTCCCCCGTAAGCCGGAAGCAAGGGGCTAGTAACACCTTCTGTATGAATTACTAAATTTAAAAAGAAAAAACTTAAGTTTTTTTTTTAGGTCACCCTGCCTCGGTGGGATACGGACGGTTCGTTGAAAAACAAAATTCTAGGCTCTCCTGCGGTTGAAGACTGTTCCCCAGGTTAATGACGAAATTACAGAGGAGTCTAAAGAAAGGGAGTTATGCATGATGGTCCCTGGCGGTTTAATTTTTTTTTTTAATTTAGAGGTGTCAAGAAGTGGGAGCTATGGCAACATGGGAACATAACAAGGTGTCTGGGGTAATGCTCTTAAGTTTTCCCGGCGAGGGTCCAGCGATATTGTGCTTTATGTTCGTTCTATAATCACTTCGTCTCTCATAGGCAATTACTGTTTAAATTGATTCATCAGTTGAAGAGGTCTAAAATTAATGATTGGCGTTTCATTTTTCGACATTCCAGCATATTGAATTACCGCTCTGGTGTAACTGAGAAGACTGCTTGTTATAAACTACACCTGAGGTCGTTCATCTATGACTGATTCCAGTGGACGGTAAATGACGGGTTAATTAACCCAGGCTACTCCCTGAAAAATACAAACCATATGAGAAGTGTCCTTGTGCAGTGACAGCCTCACTGGATCCTCTATATTGGAAATAACTTGAGCCTTGTCGGCGTCTCATCCTACGGCATTACGTGATATTACAGCATCTGCCTCCTTCCAATGTCATTTCTTTTTCTCATGTATAGTTTTAATTGGTCAAATGGGCTGCAGTGTATGGTTCTTTCTATCCCCAAACTTGTCAAGGGCTATTGCAAGACAGTTACTGCCTCAAAAGACTTCCAGCAACGGCTGACTGGTAATATCGTTACTTGCCTCTATACTGTAGTAGGTATTGGTTTTATTTTGGAAAAAAATTATTGCAATACAGATTCAGCTTTCTCCACACTTCCATTTTTGACTGGGGAGGGGGAGGGGGGGGGGGGTAAAACAACTAGGTTTACGTAATTAACCTCGAATTGTCAGTTGTAGGAAGTCAGTTCCTCCTTGTCTTCACATGAGGTGTCATGATCTCCTCAGTATGATTTTAGCACTGTATTAGTTTTATCCATTTTTGGGGCTCCACCATGCCCAGCCCTTCTAGGGCAGGGTAGGTGCTAAAGCTGGAGCTTGCTACCATCTGCAGCTCGCAAGCCTGCCCTTCCCGTCAGCCTCCCTGGGGCGGGGAAGATGGCAGACCAAAGAGGCCTAGCTTCTCCCTACGAGCCCCGTGTGGGTGGGGAACGTGGCTAGGCCTGGGGACAATTTGTCCCAGGCGATGAGGGGGTACTTGTACCTCCTCCCATGGGAGACATAGGTCTAAGACACTCCCAAGACAGGGAGCCAAGGCCGGGTCACCATCTGGAAAAGACCCGGGCCGGGGGTGTTCCGGCGAATCTACACCCCCCCCCATTTTTTGTTATTTTCTCTTTATTCAGCAGTGTAATTTGTGCAGATCTTGATGGTGAATGTTCACCGAAACGTTGAACTGTTAAATAAACATTTTAGAAAACAGCCTTGTATGTTACCTTATGCATTATGTGGAGTTTTACATATCCATACACACACATAAATAAGCATATAAATATTATAGTGCTTTTTAAGCAGCGTCCGCTATCTTGGCTTATAAAGCAGCAATCGTCATTCTAAACAAGTAGTAAGCATTCAATATGCAAGAGCTCCGCTAAAATCAATCTTGAGCACCACGAAACAACTGTACATCTTAAATGTTACTAGATATACCTAAGATAACTTTGGTAGGATTCATTTAAATTGAATTGTGTTAATTTTATCGAAGGATTAGGCAAGGTTACTAATTTTGGTGAAAAATTAACCATTTTCATAACATTAATTTACAGAATTATATCAATCAGTGCATAGGACAAAAACATATTTATAGGGGAGTGTTGTTTTTTGACCAGTTCTGTTTAAAAATTACGTCTCCACACTTCCCCCCCCCCCACACACACACACGCACGCGCGCGCGCTCGACCCCTGCAACCACAACTAGGTGAGTGTACACATACATATTAATCCAAGGGCCGGCCAGCGTGACTCGTTGCTGTTATGAATGAAGCTGGACATGACAGTGCTAAAACTAGGATGGGGAAGGGGGGGGGGTTTCTCACACTTGCATGATACAGACGAGTGTGTGCGCATGCGTCTGTACATCAGTACGTGTACACTCTCCTAGCTTTATTGGCTGCTGAGAAGAGACCGCTCACAACACCCACTCTTAGTCTGTCTTGACTAACATTTACTGGATTCTGACCTTGTCCTGTCATACCTACTCTTGAAGCTGTGAATATAGTTTGTTTTCACCTCTTCCTCATCTTGCTAATTAAATTAATATTTTCAAATATCTTTAAGGCTCAACTAAGTCTTTACTCTCACTCGTGATCCTTTATCCTAGGTCAGGTCTCCAGCAGTCTCTGTTTGCCTTGCTGAATCTTATATTAGGATTTAACATGTCGTTATTACGTTATCCCTCACAATACACTCCTCCAATGTCGTCAGTTTCAATTAATTCTCTTCACATATTGAAATCCTCTCAGCATTGGGATAAGATTTGTTTCAAACCTTTAAACCTTCTCTAGTTTCTGAACGTACTGGATCAGGTTATGACTCCATCTTGGAACTATATATTCTATAATAGGTCGGACACTTGTTGTGCACAGTGACCTAAATTATTCTTTACTGAGGGTTATCTGTTTCCTTTTTTCCATTACACCTGATTGGCATGAATTGTTTTTTTTTTCAAGCCCGGCTTTTTCATTTTCAATCTCAGTGTGTTTTATCTAGGAAGCCTCTCATTCCTCTCTAGTGTCTTCTGTAGTCCGGTTTTCCGCTCGTCTTCCTCTCTTCCCTGTCCTAATCCCACTTTAACCAATCATTCAAAGTTTACCAGTGTGGCCACTAGCTTTTAAAGGCGATTCATAATTAATTTCTCCTATTGCCAATTCACTTAAGGAAAAGATCAGATCCAAATGTGCTGGTTCATCTGCTCAATTTCTTGTAATTTTATATGCTGGCTCAAAAGTTTTCTGTTACACTGACCGTCAGTCCTGTGTGTATGTGTGTGTGTGTGCCTGAGCGTGCGTGCTTGTGTACGCGCGTGCTTTTAACTGCACAACTGATGATACTTCACTTTACGACGTAGCTGCTTCTTCATGGATGACAGGGTGAGGTGAGGGAGAGGTGGATATGTGGGATTAACATGAGGGAGCAGACTGAGAGATCGTGGAGAGTGTTTTTGGGGGTGAAGATTGAGGAGTGTGAGGGAGGGGATAGTGAAGTGGGTGGGAGTTTAGTGGGGTGTGAGTAAGGGATGGGGAGAATAAGTCAGTCGGCATTAAACGAGGGATTTAGAAATGCGTTTTGAAGAGCAGTCTAGTAAACACTCAAGAGGCATTCAGACAGATACTCAGGTTAATACTTAGGTAATCAGGTAGCAGGCAGGCAATCAGGCAGGGATTCTTAAAATGTGGCCCCTTTCCCTAGTATGTTTAAATTTATTGGACTACAGGCATCCTATAGGACCTGGACTCTCAGGTATCGTAGAGGACTTGAATTCTTTCAGGTATCCTAGAGGACCTGTACTCTCAAGTGTCCTAGAGGTATACTACAGGTCCTAAACTCCTTCAGGTAACCTACAGGTCCTAAACACTCCTTCAAGTATCGTACAGTTCCTAGACCCCTTCAGATGTCCTACAAATCCTGGTGTGTCTGTGGAGGGAAAAAAAGGAATGGTTCTTGTGTAGGTTTAACACTTTAAAATAATGCTGCAAGACAAGCCTACGGGGGGTGGAAATCTTCAACTCTAGATTTCCATTCCCTGTGGCCTGTCTTGCATTAAGATCGCCTGTCTGCGATTGTATTACACTGTAAAATAAATGATCTATGATGAAGTAACTAGGTAACTCTCACTTAAGTGGAATTTGTAATTATGATTAGTGTCAATATTAACGTTCATTTTATTATTGGTGTTGTAATATTATTGTTTTTATTACCATTATATTATTGTAATTATTATTCTTAAATATTGTCAGGGTGTGTGGTAGGAGCGTGTAATGGGCACCTGGTGACCAACCTGGTAAACAATGCTGCCCTGCCCACTTGCCCCGCCCTTCTGCACGCCGCCACCCACCCACCCAGGTTCTCGGCGCCCATGCCCCCTGACCTACGTGGCAAGTGGCTCTCAACCAGGTCAGTCATTACTTCATTTTACTCGGGGTCATCGCCCCTCCCCCCGTGCCTGCTCATACACCTGGCCCCCTGGTTGGTGATAATATATACTATAAACAAACAGTTTAATCCCTATTTTTATGGATTAAAATCATCTGGATGATAATGTGCTGGGAATTTTCTTTTTTAATGACCCTTTTGCAATCAAAATGCTTTTAAATTGTACAAAGTATTGCTGTACATCAGTTATAATGGTATCAAAAGCTAAACGTGACGTGCAGAGGTACTGAGTGGTCTATAATGGTAGTCAGACGTTTACAACGGTAATCAGATAAACCTCTGTGCCAAAAGTCTATTTATGGAAAACTTTAAAGTGGAACTGACATTAAGTCGAGTATATGAATAAGTATTATTATTATTATAATCAAAAGATATGAATAAGTAGAAGTGCTATATGACCCTTGTGGGTTTAGCGTTTAGTTTTGATTGTAATAATATGAATAAGTAGCTATGTTTTCCAGTCTATAAATATGCACAATTTTAGTAAATTGTTCTGGTGGCATTTTATGGCATATCTTGTGTTTCAAAGCAGCTGAGGGTATGATTTGTAAGATGTTATTAGTGTCGAGTAGTTGTAGTGGCATGTCTTGTGACCAGTGAGCAAGCCACGTCAGTGCTTAAAACCAACACATCAACAAACTCACAGGTACCATCACGTAAGTGCTGAAACGAGCACTTAAGCCTAGTTACAGTAACCATCAGCACCACACCAATGATCAGACCATCTCACCATCACCAACACAATCACCGCCACCAAAACAACGACACTTTATATCCCAACGTCACATTTATCAAATCAAACTACAAAGAGTCGTTCTATACTCTTATTGAGCAAGAGGACACACTCCACAGAACCCAAACTGAATGATGACACTCCAAAGGCCCCGCACTGAGTGATGATACAAACTACCACACAACGAGGAACGGCCCACCCAGATTTTTTTATTATCTTGCCATCATTGTTATTGAGGTTGTTTATTCATCAGACAGAAATTACCCGACTATGAATCTTTGTTATAGGATAGAAGGTTGTCTAGTGAGGACACTGTGGCCGAGGAAGGGCAGGGGACAAAATCTAAGGACACACTTAACAGTAACGTAGTTATTGGCTATGACCGCTGGCTTACCACTACTGGACTACGACCTCTAGCTTATCGCTTATGCATTAAATAGATTGATTGTCATGAGGTAGGCAGGGAGAGAACTAGTATAATAAATGAGGTGTAAACAGTGACCAACCTAAATAGTTGATATTACTCTCCTCGCTGCTACTGTCTCTCATCTGCCTCATTGATCTGATCCTAAATGTTACTTCCGCCCTGAAGGGAGCTCAGACAGCCTTTCTCCTGTTTCTCTTTCTCATCAAACACCAGGCCCTTCCCTTTATCCACTCATCCAATCCTGCTACAGCAGTGACTCAAAATTTTTCCTTGGTGAACTTGTGACTCTCGTGGCAGGTGTTGAGCAGAGTGATCACCTCGCCAGGGAAGTTGTATAGCGAGTACTAAAGCTGGTTCATGGACGATGCCACACTATCTCACACTACACATTGTTTACATAGGATATCAAGAAATTCAAAACATTGAGAGGACTTAGATCTCTAAACCCCTCAAAATATGAAATGTCTTTTTGATCAAGTGATAGCTGCCATGCCAGGAGTGTCAATATTTCTGTCAACTGGCCTCTCCTCGGTGCTCCATTTTGGTGTCTGTAAGCGCCCTACTATTCTCTATCCCCCACCAGCCCCAGGGTGAATACGGTATCCTTCAACAATACTAGAAAAAGTCCTAAACCATTCTCTGGCTGACTCACAAGCGTCCCTCAGACTGGATGCACTCTACATACAGCCTACCAGATTTCCTTGTCAGCCTTCTTATCCGCCTCCACAACATAAAATGAACTCTTTATGATTCTAGCAGAACGTGATGGTAACTTAGCGGGAGTCTGCGACTCCCAGCTTCACTAATGGTACCAAACCATACCACGGGTGGGGTTCGAACCCGCGGTCAGGGAGTTCGAACCACACCCGTGGTATGGTTTGTTTGCAGTCGTGTCATTACGATTTCGTGAGTAATGGTACCAATCTGTGAGATGCTCTCACAGCTGCGACAAACCAGTCTGTGTGATACTCTCACAGACCGGCTGTAAGTGTCCCACGTTTTCCCAAAGACGTAGGTGTTTTAGGTTTTAGAATACTTTTGGAGACCCATAAAGCTGCTGGCTTCTTTTTCCAGCACCGCAGTTTGGCCTCTTAGGAGCAACACCTAGGTATCTTCATTGATGAAGATGCCCAGGTGTTGCATATGTATCTTATTCAACATCTTGTCTGCGTTGTATACCACCAATCCATTAATTAATTAATCCATATATTAATTATCCATTAATTTTGTTTTCATTGACTGTTAAAATATATATGCATGTAGTCAAATGTGTAATTGCGATGTTTTGCGCGGATGGTAGCTGGTGTGTAGGCAGTCCACCTTGTCTGTGTCAGCCATGAAGTATGCTGGATCGGTAGCATGCAGGTTATATAGACTAGAGCATAGTTTATTACCTATGGGGTACACCAGGCAGACTCAAATGAGGTGGCCAGAGCCAAGATCTTTGGGAAGAGTTTGATGTTGCCCTAAGGGCAGCTGGGCTGTGAGTGAGGGCGAGGAGTGGCCACGAGGACAGAACTAGGTGCCAGCTCTAACCTGGCGGGCACTCTCGGAAACTGGGCCGTAGGGTTAGGTAAGGTTCGTCAGGAAACAGGATAAGTGTTTCCTGACGCGGGTCTTAGTCAGATGATGACCCGCAGCTGGAGCTTTTGGCTTACCGGTCCACCCTTTAAAAATTATATTCATAATTATGAACATTTGTCACTGGCCGTAGGCTAGCAATTCCCCCTACCGGGAGGTATGAGGTATGGCAACAAAAGACGTATACACTCGATAAAGCCACTTGGAAAGAGAAGTGAAATACGGATAAAAGAGATGTGTATAGATGACATTGAATCAGGGAGCCTCTTCTTCAGCATTTAACCCAGGCAGCAATATTCATATATCTTTACCTGTACTTCAGTTTTGTAAGTGCTTTCTCACTTTTCATCGATCAGTGTGTACTCACCTGTTTCTGGTTGCAGGGTCGATTCACAGCTCTTGTGTGTGTGTGTGTAGATAGATTCATACAGAGTATATTATGTTCATTCTCTCAGTGCTCTCACATAGCGTGGAGAAACCAAATAAAATACAAAATGTATATTGGCTAGGAACTCAGGTTGCCGGAACTGAGTTTTTTAATTAAACAAAAACTCCAGAATGACTTCAAAATGGTCAGGTATGGCGGATGAGCAGGTGTGGGAGGGGCTAATTTATGGTCATGATCACCACGCAACAGCACCCATCTTCGGTACTTAATTACCCTGAGAGGATGCAACAAGGGACAATTATCTGTCAGGATGGTGTACTGGTGAGTGGGCGAGGCGCACCAACACTACCTCCGCGTCAATGTTTACAATGTTTATTAGTGGTTTAATTGGTCGGTGTGGTTAAGCAATAACACGGTGATTACAGGAAGGTAAGTTAATGACCAGGTGTGTAGGTGGGATGTCTAGTGGGGTTAGTGGGAGAACAAGCCGTCACTGACTCTACTACCATCACTGACAACTACTACCACCACCACCACCACCATTACTACTACAATCATCACTATATGTACCACCACACTGGTAGACATGCACACAGTCAGGTCTGACTGTCAGGAACCAAATATTTGCAGAAGTTTTTCACAAACCCTTCACACGGAGGTGTGACCTCCACCTCCATCACCCTCCACTACTTACTGGCAGGGTCTTGCCTGTCATGCAGCTGTGGCCTCCACCACTTACTGGCAGGGTCTTACCTGTCATGCAGCTGTGGCCTCCACCACTTACTGGCAGGGTCTTGCCTGTCATGCAGCTGTGGCCTCCACCACTTACTGGCAGGGTCTTGCCTGTCATGCAGCTGTGGCCTCCACCACTTACTGGCAGGGTCTTACCTGTCATGCAGCTGTGGCCTCCACCACTTACTGGCAGGGTCTTGCCTGTCATGCAGCTGTGGTCTCCACTACTTACTGGCAGGGTCTTACCTGTCATGCAGCTGTGGCCTCCACCTCTTACTGGCAGGGTCTTACCTGTCATGCAGCTGTGGCCTCCACCACTTACTGGCAGGGTCTTACCTGTCATGCAGCTGTGGCCTCCACCACTTACAAAAAAAAATATGCACTGCAGATCTCTTG
Source organism: Cherax destructor (assembly GCA_009830355.1). NCBI lineage: Eukaryota > Metazoa > Arthropoda > Malacostraca > Decapoda > Parastacidae > Cherax > Cherax destructor. Next base: position 19,087 of record WNWK01002717.1, read on the forward strand.
GAAAAACTAAGTGAGTGCACCAGGGGTCCTCGACCCCCAGGTTGGGAACCTCGCCGCCAGCACACAGTGTAAGGTCTCCTAAGTACTTTCGACCAGTGAGGGCTTATATATTGTGGGCTCAGTTGGTAGCTGCCTTAACTCACACACTGAAGGACCCGGGTTCGATCGAAGGCACAAACGGAAACTTTGGCCGTGTTTCCATGCACCTGTTGTCCCTGTTCACCTAGCAGTAAGTAGGTACCTGGGTGTTAGTCGACCGTTGTGGGTCGCATCCTGGGGAGAGGATTAAAGGACCCCAATAGAAATAAGCCAGACAGTCCTCGATGACATCCTGACTATATTGAGTTATCCTGGGTTACTAACCCTCCGGGTTAATAATCCTAACAACATCGTCGTCTTTCGTGGAGTCACGCACCAGATATGTTACGAATGTTCGTAACATGACACCTCAGGAATGTTTATAATGTTTGTGACGTCACCAGTTTTAAATATTCCTCAACTAAACAACATTCACAATAACAATACAATGAAAGATTTAAACATATAAATAATAACTAAGTCTCCACATGTTTTAACATAAGAATTATAAATGATAACTAAGCCTACGTCTTCTGTAACGTATAAATAACCGTACCTACACATTTTTAGCATAAGAAAGTTATCGTTGGGTAGAAACTGGAAGGATAAGTTGTGTAACATGTGACTGGATACGTTACTTTTTACACGGGGTTAATGAATATCACTCATAACTGTTGACATATCCAAAGAATAAAATTATATATATACAGAAACGCTTGAGAAAAGATCGATGATTTAAGAAACCAGCGCGTCGCTTAACATCAAGAAGACTCAGTCTTAATCGTTCATAGAGAAAACTGTGTTTTACCCGGGTGCCAGTAATTTAAATGTCGTCTTTATGGTTTCCTCTCGCATAATTAAGTTTTTACAGTGTACCAAGTTATCAAGAGATCAAACAGAAAATAACCATGACTCTTTATCACCTCTTTCCCACATTATCTTAATAACAATTAAAAAATATTTCTGTAAAATTATTATCAAATAAAAGAGATTTTGTTGATGGTCGGTCGATGTAATGTTAAAGTGAACTTAAATGTTAGAATAAAGAACTAGAAGCCTTGTCAGTTAGTTCCCTCGTTGAATCACCTTTCCTGTTTAGGCATTTTAAGGGGCACGTCAGTTCCCGTCTTCTAATATGTTATTTTTCCACTATAATCTACCTTGACCATAATTACTATCGCATTTACTTTTGTCTGTTTCGTAAGGTGAAGTCCAGGATCTTACCTTAATTCATGGTATAATTTACAAATCTTTGAGGACAATTGTTGTTGTAGAGGTGTGAGTAAAGCTCAGTAGTCAGGTAGTGCTTGTACACCATCACTGTAGTGAAGCAGTAGCCAGGTAGTGCTTGTACACCATCACTGTAGTGAAGCAGTAGCCAGGTAGTGCTTGTACACCATCACTGTAGTGAAGCAGTAGCCAGGTAGTGCTTGTACACCATCACTGTAGTGAAGCAGTAGCCAGGTAGTGCTTGTACACCATCACTGTAGTGAAGCAGTAGCCAGGTAGTGCTTGTACACCATCACTGTAGTGAAGCAGTAGCCAGGTAGTGCTTGTACACCATCACTGTAGTGAAGCAGTAGCCAGGTAGTGCTTGTACACCATCACTGTAGTGAAGCAGTAGCCAGGTAGTGCTTGTACACCATCACTGTAGTGAAGCAGTAGCCAGGTAGTGCTTGTACACCATCACTGTAGTGAAGCAGTAGCCAGGTAGTGCTTGTACACCATCACTGTAGTGAAGCAGTAGCCAGGTAGTGCTTGTACACCATCACTGTAGTGAAGCAGTAGCCAGGTAGTGCTTGTACACCATCACTGTAGTGAGCAGTACCAGTAGTGCTTGTACACCATCACTGTAGTGAAGCAGTAGCCAGGTAGTGCTTGTACACCATCACTGTAGTGAAGCAGTAGCCAGGTAGTGCTTGTACACCACCTCCCTTAACAAGCACTAACCTTCTCCCTGCTGTAATAACTTAGCTTGTCGCATTAATTCACGTCCCTAGATAAACCAAAAATATTATATGATGTTTTTCTCGTGTGTGTGTGTGTGTGTGTTCTGTATATGTGTATGTGCATGCGTTTATTGTATATGTCTTAATGTATCTGTTTTTGCTCTTGTGTCCCATCATTACTAGTCTTTAAACTGTGTATGACGTTTACATCCACAGGTAACTTACCAAGCTTATTTTATTTATTTACTACCCTTAAATGAAGAAATATTTCTTAATATCTATGTAGTTCGTTTGTGTTTTAAGCTTCTATGCCCCCTTACCCCCTCGTCCATGTGACTCGTATTTCCAGTCTCTCTCTCCACCATGTCAGGACCTCCGATTATCTTGTATGTTGTAATTATGTCTCGTCTTTCTTTTGAGGTTGTTAGATTCAGTTCCTTTAGTTATTTTTCACTGAGTTTGGAACCAGTCTTCTTACAAAATTAGGATTTTCTCACAGATATGAGAGGAAGTGCATAATAAACCCAATGAAATGCAGGGCTGCGATGGGCACAATAAGGGAGCACTGTATCAACATCCGTGGTATAAGATTATTCAACATCTTAACAGAAGATATCAGAAACACTGCTGGAACAAGTGTAGAAAGTCTTCAAGAGGAAACTGGACAAGTATCTTCACCAGGTGTCAGATTAACCAGGCTGTGGTGGATATGTGGGGCTGCGGGCCACCAACAGCAACAGCCGGTTGACCAGGCTAGCACCAGATGAGCCTGGCCCATGACTGGGCTCCCGGAGCAGAAAAAAACTCGGAACTCATCAAAGGTATATCAGAGGTAAAGGTAACAGTTGCGAGATTCTCTAACATAGCTTATGTTGTTGATGTAAAGGCAGTTTATGCGCGCCTCTGGCGATATGTTGTTGATGTAATGGCAGTTTATGCGCGCCTCTGGCGATATGTTGTTGATGTAAAGGCAGTTTATGCGCGCCTCTGGCGATATGTTGTTGATGTAAAGGCAGTTTATGCGCGCCTCTGGCGATATGTTGTTGATGTAAAGGCCGTTTATGCGCGCCTCTGGCGATATGTTGTTGATGTAAAGGCAGTTTATGCGCGCCTCTGGCGATATGTTGTTGATGTAAAGGCAGTTTATGCGCGCCTCTGGCGATATTTTGTTGATGTAAAGGCAGTTTATGCGCGCCTCTGGCGATATGTTCACTCTGATGTTCTTTCAAGATTTTTGTTCAGTATTTCTAGTTTCCCATATCGCATGTTGTACTCCATTTCCGATCTTCCTCACAATTTTGCATTACCTTGAATGTGTGAGGTTGAACTCAAGTAGCCGTTTGCTTGAACCACCCTTGTCGCACATCTAAATCTTTCTGTTGACAAACTGCGGAGTCGAAATATTAATGAGAGGAGGCAAATTTCTGGATAAATTATGGTTGTGTTGCCAGACGACAGATTTATAGTAGCAGTCACACAGGTGAGTCTATTATTAACACTGTGTATATAGTCATGAACAGCTTCACAGCCAGTAATAGTGCGTGTGTACGTGTGTACTCACCTAGTTGTACTCACCTAGTTGTGGTTGCAGGGGTCGAGACATAGCTCCTGGCCCCGCCTCTTCACTGGCCGCTACTGGGTCACTCTCCCTGCGCCATGAGCTTTATCATACCTCTTCTTAAAGCTGTGTATGGAACCTGCCTCCACTACATCGCTTCCCAAGCTATTCCACTTCCCGACTACTCTGTGACTGAAGAAATACTTCCTAACATCCCTGTGATTCATCTGAGTCTTCAACTTCCAACTGTGTCCCCTTGTTGCTGTGTCCCATCTTTGGAACATTCTGTCTCTGTCAACCTTGTCAATTCTTCTCAGTATTTTATATGTCGTTATCATGTTTCCCCTATCTCTCCTGTCCTCCAGTGTCGTCAGGTCGATTTCCCTTAACCTCTCCTCGTAGGACATACCCCTTAGCTCCGGGACTAGTCTTGTTGCAAACCTTTGCACTTTCTCTAGCTTCTTTACGTGCTTGGATAAATGTGGGTTCCAAACTGGTGCTGCATACTCCAGTATGGGCCTAACGTACACAGTGTACAGGGTAATGAACGATTCTTTATTAAGATGTCGGAATGCTGTTCTTAGGTTTGCTAGGCGCCCGTATGCTGCAGCTGTTATTTGGTTGTGTGTGTGTGTACGTGTGTTAGTTACCATTTTGTCCTAGGCACATGTCGATTAGACACTAGGCATGTTGTATATACGTGTGTGTGTGTGTGTACGTGTGTGTGTGTACGTGTGTGTGTGTACGTGTACTCACCGAATTGTACTCACCGAATTGTGGTTGCAGGGGTCGAGACTCAGCTCCTGGCCCCGCCTCTTCGCTGTCCGCTACTGGGTCTCTGCTCTCCCTGCTCCATGAGCTCTATCATACCTTGTCTTAAAACTATGTATGGTTCCTGCCTCCACTATATCTTTCTCTAGACTATTCCACTTCCTGACTACTCTGTGGCTGAAGAAATGCTTCCTAACATCCCTTTGACTCATCTGAGTCTTCAGCTTCCAGTTGTGTCCCCTTGTTTCTGTGTTCCCTCTCTGGAACATCCTGTCCCTGTCTACCTTGTCGATTCCCCGCAGTATTTTGTATGTCGTTATCATGTCTCCTCTGACCCTTCTTTCCTCCAGTGTTGTTAGTCCTATTTCCCTCAACCTTTCTTCATAGGACAGACCCCTGAGTTGTGGAACTAGCCTTGTCGCAAACCTTTGCACTTTCTCTAGTTTCTTTACGTGCTTGACCAGGTGTGGGTTCCAGACTGGTGCTGCATATTCTAGTATGGGCCTGACGTACACGGTGTACAGTGTCTTGAACGATTCCTTGTTTAGGTAACGGAACGCTAATCTTAGGTTTGCCAGTCGCCCATATGCTGCCGCAGTTATCTGGTTGATGTGTGCCTCCGGAGACGTACTTGGCGTTATACTCACCCCAAGGTCTTTCTCCTTTGCCGAGATTTGTAGCCCTTGTCCACCTAGCCTGTACTCAGTCAGCGGTCTTCTTTGCCCTTCTCCGATCTTCATGACTTTACATTTGGTGGGATTGAATTCGAGAAGCCAGTTGCTAGACCAGATGTCAAGCTTGTCCAGGTCTGTTTGAAGTCCTGCTTGGTCCTCTTCCGATGTGATTCTCCTCATTAATTTCACATCATCTGCGAACAGAGACACTTCTGAGTCTATCCCATCCGTCATGTCGTTTACATATACCAAGAATAACACTGGTCCTAGGACTGACCCCTGCGGTACGCCGCTCGTCACAGGCGCCCACTGTGATACGTGTGTGTGTACTCACCTATTTGTGGTTGCAGTGGTCGAGTTACAGCTCCTGGCCCTGCCTCTTCGCTGGTCGCTATTAGGTCCATTCTCTCCCTGCTACATGAGCTTTATCGTATCTCTTCGTAAAGCTATGTATTGATCCTGCCTCCAGTACATCAATCTCCAGATTGTTCCACTTCCTGACAACTCTATGATTGAAGAAATACTTCCTAACATCCCTGTCACTCATCTAATTTTTCAACTTCTAGTTGTGATCCCTTGTTGCTGTGTTCCATCTCTGAAACATTCTGTCCTTAACCAATTTGTCAGTTCCTTTCAGTATTTTATATGTCGTTATCATGTTTCCCCTAACCGTCCTGTCCTCCAGTGTGTGTAAGACTCATCACAGCCACATATTGGTTAGTGGGGTGAGGAGACGGGGAGGGAAGAGAGGAGAGTATGGAGAATAGAAGAGCATTGTGGAGAGGAGAGTAGGGAGAAGAGACGAGTATTGGGGAGGAGAGTAGGGAGAAGTATTGAGGAGAGATGGGTAGGGAGGACTGGAGAGTAGGGAGGGGATGAGAGGAGAGGAGAGTGAGCCACAAAGATAACATTGTCACGGGTGGTAGAGTGAGAGGGAAGCCCGGGCAGGGGTACAATATGGGTCTGGTTGATGGAAGTGTTTGTCAGAGTGATCTATTCGGGGAGTCATAATTGATGCTGGTTAGAGAGATGGAGTGTGGAGGGAAGAGCGGCCAGCAGACGTCCCGTGATGCTGCTGGCCAGAACACACAGTAGGGACGAAGGAAGGAAGGAAGGTAAGCTTTTTATTATCAGCCGTGTGCTGCTGCTACCATATTCTATATGACAAACAGTGAGCACGAAAGCTGGAAATGTTTCTCTGCCGCTTTCCGCCAAAGGATGGTTAACATACATGCATAATGTTAAAATTTGTCTGCCTGAACTGCATGACATCACTAGGGCAATGAGGATATCGTCAAATTATTCTGTTAAAGATTTATCAGTTATGAAAGCTTCTTTCCCTCCAGCCTGGCTGGAGTTAGAGTACTATTACTTGGGTAACACTAGAGGGGAAGGGAGGCAGGGAGAGATCCATTCTAGTAGTTTTCCAGTTATTCCTGGACACTCTTCAGTTTATATATTAGACCCTGGTCTACCTACCTGGAGGTGCCCTACGGTATCCAATACCTTTTACTATCCAGTCATTCCAATTCTGCCTCTGCCTCTATATTATAGAACTCTAGTACCGTAGATTAACAAAGCTTCCAGGATTTTCCAGTTGTAGAGCCGTGCTGGTTGTCTTTCATGAATTAATTGTTTTCCTGGTTCTTTGCCATTTTCCTTAAGATTTTCACCATTACCTTGAATAATGTACATGTCAAGGAGTCTTCATTAGTACCGTCGCTTCAGTGTTAGGATTGCTCTGCCTGTTTCTCATAGTTTTGGGATTTTCCTTGTGTGTGTGTGTGTGTGTGTGTGTGTGTGTGTGTGTCATACCTCGTCCCTGTGCGCCTTTGTGTGTGTCGTGTGTATTTACCTGGCTGTATTTACCTAATGGACGTTTGGCGAGGACTGCCAACACAGATGTGAAGAAGCACCACACAAGGACACCTCTTTACCCTACACATTCTTGTCTACAATAAAGGTTTGGCCTTGTGTGTTTCGCCTCATATCTGTGTTTACCATGTTCAGTTTACAGGTGTTGAGCGCTAGCTTTCGGGCAACCTTTAAACTTCGGCTGGCCAACGTTACATACCTGCCCATGTGAATATTGTTAATAGTTTCTTATAGTTCTTGCAGCGCAGTCTTAGGCTTCAGTTAAAAGAGAAATGTACTACAAGAATAAGATATAATAAGTAAATTATAAAGTGACTGTAAGTATAAGTTTTAGACTTATTTGCTATCTTACATGTTAATGAGATAGCAAGAAAAGAAGCGGTGTATTCATATTGACTAATTTGCCCTTGACTGCTCTTTTCTTAATGTTCTCTAGCACTGTATGTTTTTCACACGCCTTGTTATTCCTTGTCACTTTTCTTTCCTTCTCAGGTACTATCACTTGTTTCTTTACTCTCGTTTTCACACTGATTTAAATATGTATTAATTTGATTTACTAACTTCTCATTTTCCGCTGTACTATACTCATATAATAGTAAGTTTATTTCGGCACAGGTATACATAAGTACAATTTTTATACATAGTGTGAATTACCTATTATAACCCAAAAAAGTCAGTGACTTATTTTCATCGGGGGTCTATGGTTTCCACTGGGGTTCTTTTCTCAATCACTCGCTCCACTGTTACCATTAGATATTTCTCAGTTTTCGTTTCTTTCCACGTCATGTATTCTCCTTTTTTTCAATCTTTTTTCTGCTCTTTATGTTACTGTTCACGGACTTTCACTCGCTAATTGCCTCCCTGGCACGGAAACTCTCTGGAATCCTCTGACGTCAGAACTCTGGCTCAAGCTTCTGCTCTCCGCTCAACAGTCAAACTGTGGTGTGTTTGTACGTGTATGCGATTGTGTGCATACATGTACAATGTATTATTTCTCCTATATATTATTTCCCTTGACACTTTTCTGGGATGATTGAGATATCTTCACAAAACATGGCATTGTTCTTGTGTATGGGATAGTCCATCCTGAGAGTAATTCACAAGTGATAGTAAACCCAGAGGTTTGCGGGAAGGAAACCTTTGAAGCTCTAGTAATTGATGAACCTTTAATAGAATACTTTACTGTATCCTCATCACCGTACTGAGTCTCCCAGCTCAGGCTGACGCATTTTAGCACTATGTATGTGAACCATCCTGTGTGATGGAATATGACAAGATGAACCTTAGCTAGCTTTTGTTTCCACTGTGTAACTATCACATCAATAGTGTAACAGCACACTGCTAAATAAAAGAAATTCGCCTCTGGCAACACTCCTCTTTACCCTCAACCATCCTCTACACCTGCCACCCCCTTGCTCTTTTACCTGTTCCCCTTTCCCTTTACCAGTCTTCCCTAGCACCAGAGCCCTTGCGTGTGGCCCACCTTCCTTGTAGTTTATCCCGAGGTCGGTCAGTTTAGGGCTTGGACTTTATAAACAGCTGGTAGTTGTGTGTGTCAATTATGTCTGGGATACTGACAGCTCTCCCCACTCCCAGCCACAACACTCCCCTTCCCCTGCTCTAACTCACTATGGTGGATGATGAGTGAGGCTGCCTCTCATCCGTCTGCTCACCTGTCAGCCAGGTGAGAGGGAAGAGGCAGGAAGGGAAGTAGACGGGGAGGGAAAGACGAGAGAGAAGAATTTTAAATATTAAAACCCTGAGGCTCATTCCTTGCAAGGAGTGATGAGGGCTTGATCCTCCGTCCGCTAATTGTGGCTCGATTCTTGACCAGCCAGGCTGTTGGTGGTCGCCATGAGAGACAGGAGAGGTAAGTGGATGAAAGTAGAAGAATACGTACTAGCACATGAGAAACGAACGGAGAGAACAGGATACTATTGAGGACAAATTTGAGGACAATTGTTGTAGAGGTTTGAGCTTTGCTCAGACCTCTACAACACAATTGTCCTCAAAGATTTGTTAAGTTATACCATGAATTAAGGAAAGATCCTGGACTTCACCTTACGAAAGCAGAAAAAGCAAATGGGATAGTAATTATGGACAAGGTAGATTATAGGGGAAAAATAAACATATTAGGAGACAGGGAATCTCTCGCGCCTCTTAAGGTCTGACGTACTTGGCTCAGAGAGCTGTTCAAGTCTTACTTCACTAAGTGATAATGGTAGAATTACCGACAGAATGTTAGGTAAGTGGACGCAGATGTAACTAATGTGACATTTTATTGTGGCAACGTTTCGCTCTCCAGGAGCTTTGTCGTTACAAACACCTGTGTCCTTGTAATGTTTTTAACGGCTTGACGAAGCTCCTGGAGAGCGAAACGTTGCCACAATAAAATGTCACATTAGTTGCATCTGTGTCCACTTTCTTAACAAGTCTTCACCAAGTTTATTAAGCATATAGGAAGTCTTTTCCGTACGATATCTTGAGAATGCCTCTTCTGATTGGCTTTAAATCTTCATAGCTGGTGTATGATAGTGGAGAGCATACACCAGCAAAGTTTGGGCTTTGTACTTGCCAATTTGTCATTTCTATTGAAGTAATTGGCATATTAGTTTCCATGAGATAACTTTTTAATGCCTCCTCAGATCAGCTTCAGACCTACATTGTTGATATTTACTGCATTAGAAACTAAGATCTTGGGTGTGTATTGATGTGGATATGATGATAACTTTATTCCGAAACGTTTCGCCTACACAATAGGCTTCTTCAGTCGAGTACAAAGGAGGCATCAGAAGCAGTAGAAATGTAAAGACGGTGCAATCAGTCCATCACCCTTGAAGACGTAGTTTGGAGGTGGTCGGTCCCTCAGCCTGGAAAAAAAGTATTGCTTTCATAGTCTGGAACATTGTTCCAGACTATGGATCCCTAAAACAGGGATTAAAATAATCTCTGAGCATGCATGTAACTGAGAGACAGAGCTGACGGTGTTGGGAAGGTTGGTAAGTCAGTTGTTTATCCTCGTGGCCACGTAATTGATTCTTCAGTGTTTAGCCTCGACCAAGTGCAGATTTTCACTTCAACACTTCAAGTATACACAGCTTCACAGCTCTGATATTCGTGTATTTTGAGATCAGGGAAATAGGAAATTATGGAGCCATGTTTCCTTTTCTCCTCTCTCTCTCTTTCTCTCTCTCTTTCTCTCTCTCTCTCTTTCTCTCTCTCTTTTCTCTCTCTTTCTCTCTCTCTCTCTCTCTCTCTCTCTCTCTCTCTCTCTCTCTCTCTCTCTCTCTCTCTCTCTCTCTCTCTCTCTCTCTTGTTGAATACTTTACGAATCATCATTGTCTTGGTTAAGTCTCCCAGGTGAGGCTGACAGATGTCATTACTTGTTGTATAGAAGCCATACTGTGTGATGGAATGTTAGGGGCCACCGTAGCTAGCGCCTGCTGGACGTTGCCTCCTCCATGAAGGGCCTTTTATCCCAGCAATTACAGCTACACTCTCCTTTGGATCCAAGCTAATTATCTACCATTTTCCGGGTACTATGTGACTTACGGGCTTAGCGCTTCCCCCATGAATATAATATAATAATGGGTGGCGCATGTTAACAACAGTAGCATGTACATACTCTGACCCACCGCCTGCTTCATTATCGTATCCTCCACGCCACCACCTACTAGTTAAGAAAAACTGGACGACATTACTTACATCTCGCAAATTTGAATAAATACATGGTCACTATTTTTTATCTGGAAATCGTGCAGGTCGCCGGAGCATCGGAGATTAGAGGGCGGCCCTGGCTGAGGCTCCTTAATACACCTGCTGGGATAACTTTAATAATGTATCTGATAACGAGGAGCGAGTGTGGTTATCACGGCGGTAGCCACGATGTGTGTGTGTGTGTGTACTCATCTATAGGTGGCTGCAGGGGTCGATTCACAGCTCCTGGCTCCTATGTGAGTTTCTGCTTTCCAGATACCTTTTTTTGGATCTGTTGTTTGTACTTTTGTCACATTTACTTATGAAATGAGAGAGAGAGAGAACGTAAATGGGACACTTGTACAACAGTAACACAGTTAAACAAGAAACGTCTGTACCAGATTTCTGGAGTTCATTGGTAGGAATGGTGATCAATATTGCCTCAGGAACAGTGCCCTGTGAACCATAGTGAACCACGGTGAACCACGCAAACGTTATTCATGAGGTTGTTCCCGTTAAAGATTAATTGGTTGATTACATTTCATATTTTGCCACCAAAGTGGCTGTTTGTGTAGCACATAGACTTGTTGTAGACGGTATCTCAAGAGTATATAAATACACAAACAACCTAGGAACTAACTTAGCTAATAACTGTACACAAATAACCCGTACATAGGAGAGAGAAGCTTACCAAGACGTTTCGGTCCAATTTGTGACTATTTAGAAAGTCAGTCCGAAGCGTCGCTGTAAGCTCCACTCTCCTATGTGAAGGTTATTTGTGTATTGTTCCAGTCACGGTATTGTCTTTGTTCTTCAATAGAAAAATAAACATATAAGCAGTATAATGTGATCCTTTATTGACAACGTTTCGACCACATAGATCTGTTTGTGACTTGATAAAGCCCACTATATAGGCGAAACGCTGTCAACAAAGGATCACATTATACTGCTTATGTGTTTATTTTTCCATTGTGTCGGTATTTTATACCATTTATTTCCATGTTCTTCAATAACTGTACATTATGTGTGTAGATTATTAACAAATGTTTAGCATATATTACAAGCAAATTTGTGACACTTCTTCAAAATTTATGGAATAATATTTGCATTAAAATACTTTGGCATATCACATAGATTACAGTGTTATCGTGAAGAATCAGTCATAATGTCCAAGAAAGTGACCACAAGGCTCACCACATACCTTACATTTAGTGTGATAATCATCTGTGCGTCTACCAGACTGACAGGAGGACATGTAAACAAGGCTTGGAGTGGCTGCTACGACATCAGTCAGTGTGGTCACATTGAGTATCTAGGTTCATATTATCGTAGTGAGTTATAGATCTACTCTGGCTTCCAACTGCATTCCTTTGACATTCACTTTCATTATTCAACTTTCTACTAATCTTTTTTATGCTTAAAAGAGAAATGAAAGTTTATTTCGGTGTCTTGGGGGAAGAGAGAGAGGTGTGTGTATATATATGTCGTGGCGAATAGGTAAAACTTAAGATTTTGGCTTAAATAGCAACGTTCTTCTTGCCGAATAAAGTAAGCGAAATATTTGTGTATGCAATAACTTCGCAAAAATATTCTGAACCTAACGAAAAAAAAATAGTTCATACTGTTTGTTTATTATTAAATTATTATAAACTTATCTCAAATATATTTGGTTGGATTAGGCTAAATTAAATTACGCTTGCTATAAGAAGGTTATGTAAGTTTTCTAAGGTTATTTTGGTACAAAATTATTATTTTATACATTAACATAAATTAAAAAAATATATCTTTAAACGTATAAGAGAAAATTTTAGAAAAGACTTAATTTTACACATCGGCCGTTTCCCACCAAAGCAGGGTGGCCAGAAAAAGAAAATTTTTCATATATATATATATATATATATATATATATATATATATATATATATATATATTAAGAAAATCATAATGGAAACCATTCCAACACGTCCTCATAGCGTCCGTGAAGAACGTGCATTTCTGAACGATCTGAAATCACCTCAGCGGCACTTAGCTGGTGCAGTTTTCTCCCACACATGTGTGAACGACTGTGAGATAAAGAGCTCAGGTGATAAGAGCAGCAGCAGTGGTGGTGGTGGTGGTGATGGGGAGGTGGGGAGTGAGCTATGTATGTGATACTACAGCGGTTGCTGGTGGAGGGCAGAGGAAGGGGAAGTTAGGTGAGGGGAATGTGAGAGGGAGGGTAGAATGGGAGATGACCATTGGGAAGCTGTGATAACGCTACGGATGTTGCTGGTTCTTGAGAGAGGGAGGAGTGGACGTGAGAGAGGAGTGGAGGAGAAAGGGGGAGGGGAGAGTGAAGAGGAAGATTAGGAGAATAGAGGGAGGATGAGTGGGAGGAGAGAGATGGAAAAAAGAAAGTGGAATGAGAAGTCAAAAGGTAGGCAGGAAGGAAAGTAGGAAGGAAGAAAGGTAGGACACAATGAAAATATTATTTTTATTGTTATTAAATTGAGGTGGAAAGTACACCCTTGAGGGTCATACACCACCTGCGATTTGATGCGAGATAGCTCCAGTTCCTTGAATCAAGAGACCTTGACCACCATCAAGAGAGAACACAATCCTTACTGACCGGGGCCTGGGAAAGTGAAGACGTACTTGGGAGAGTGAAGGTACCTGGGAGAGGGGGGCGGAGGGAAGAGAAGGTACTTGGAAACGGGAAGAAGATATTTGGGAAAGGGGGAGGTACTTGGGAAGAAGAGAGGTGTCTTGTGAGAAGTGGGGTACTTAGGAAGGAGGGGGCGGTAACCCCCACTCGATTTCTTCCCTGGCTTCCCCGGCAGAGAATCTTTTGGAGTTTGTGGAGAATGGTATTGAAGGCAGACTCCCCAGATGAATTTTGAGCCTTGGTAGTGAGAGGCAACCTTAATATAAGAGTAATAATGATAAGGCTGGTGGATGGTTGTTGCTGGTGGTATTGGGTGGTGGGAACGATTGTTGGAATTGGTTGGTGGATAGTTTGTTTCTGGTAGTTGGTGGTCTTCGTGGATGGTTGTAGTGGTTGGCGGCAGTGGGTGGATGATTGTAGTGGTTGGTGGCAGTGGGTGGATGATTGTGGTGGTTGGTGGCAGTGGGTGGATGATTGTGGTGGTTGGTGGCAGTGGGTGGATGATTATAGTGGTTGGGGGCAGTGGGTGGATGATTGTAGTGGTTGGGGGCAGTGGGTGGATGATTGTAGTGGTTGGTGGCAGTGGGTGGATGATTGTAGTGGTTGGTGGCAGTGGGTGGATGATTGTAGTGGTTGGTGGCAGTGGGTGGATGATTGTAGTGGTTGGTGGCAGTGGGTGGATGATTGTAGTGGTTGGTGGCAGTGGGTGGATGATTGTAGTGGTTGGTGGCAGTGGGTGGATTATTGTATTGGTTGGCGGCAGTGGGTGGATGATTGTAGTGGTTGGCGGCAGTGGGTGGATGATTGTAGTGGTTGGCGGCAGTGGGTGGATGATTGTAGTGGTTGGTGGCAGTGGGTGGATGATTGTAGTGGTTGGTGGCAGTGGGTGGATGATTGTAGTGGTTGGTGGCAGTGGGTGGATGATTGTAGTGGTTGGTGGCAGTGGGTGGATGATTGTAGTGGTTGGTGGCAGTGGGTGGATGATTGTGAAGAGTGATATTTAGGGTTCCTGGGTGGTGGTGGCGTCACGTACTGGATAGACTAGTGGCTATCATGCCTGATACTGAACTTATTAAGCAACATGATAGACTAGTGACTATCATGCCTCATACTGAACTTATTAAGCAGCATGATAGACTAGTGACTATCATGCCTCATACTGAACATATTAAGCAGCATGATAGACTAGTGACTATCATGCCTCATACTGAACTTATTAAGCAGCATGATAGACTAGTGACTACCATGCCTCATACTGAACATATTAAGCAGCATGATAGACTAGTGACTATCATGCCTCATACTGAACTTATTAAGCAGCATGATAGACTAGTGACTATCATGCCTCATACTGAACTTATTAAGCAGCATGATAGACTAGTGACTCCCATGCCTCATACTGAACATATTAAGCAGCATGATAGACTAGTGACTATCATGCCTCATACTGAACTTATTAAGCAGCATGATAGACTAGTGACTACCATGCCTCATACTGAACATATTAAGCAGCATGATAGACTAGTGACTATCATGCCTCATACTGAACTTATTAAGCAGCATGATAGACTAGTGACTATCATGCCTCATACTGAACTTATTAAGCAGCATGATAGACTAGTGACTAGCATGCCTCATACTGAACTTATTAAGCAGCATGATAGACTAGTGACTATCATGCCTCATACTGAACTTATTAAGCAGCATGATAGACTAGTGCCTCATACTGAACTTATTAAGCAGCATGATACACAAGTAATTATCAAGACTCATATTGAGTTTATCACACAGTTGATAACACGATTCACTAAAGGTTTATGTCCCGCCTTTTAACTTAATAGATCACGACGCAACTAACATACACTGGCCGCCATCTCCCGCCAAAAAAACTCTCCCGCCATAATGCGCAAAAAAAAAAAAACTGGCTGCCATCTCCCGCTAAAAAACTTTCCTCCCATAATGCACCAAAAAACTCTTAAATTTGAACAAGGACTCGTGAAGACTTACACATGTGCAACATCTGGGTATCTTTATTTGTAGACGATTCACCAACCAGTGACTTCATCAGTACAATGCAAGGAATTAATGTGTAGAATTATATACAAAAGATGAGGTAATCAGTCCTTGAGCCTTGGAGTTGAAGATCACCGTAGTCTGGAGGAACTGAAGCACAATCATGGAGCTTGGCGCTCACTACTACAAGAACACTGAAGCACAATCATGGAGCTTGGCGCTCACTACTACAAGAACACACTGAAGCACAATCATGGAGCTTGGCGCTCACTACTACAAGAACACACTGAAGCACAATCATGGAGCTTGGCGCTCACTACTACAAGAACACACTGAAGCACAATCATGGAGCTTGGCGCTCACTACTACAAGAACACACTGAAGCACAATTATGGAGCTTGGCGCTCACTACTACAAGAACACACTGAAGCACAATCATAGAGCTTGGCGCTCACTACTACAAGAACACACTGAAGCACAATCATAGAGCTTGGCGCTCACTACTACAAGAACACACTGAAGCACAATCATGGAGCTTGGAGCTCACTACTACAAGAACACAATGAAGCACAATCATGGAGCTTGGCGCTCACTACTACAAGAACACACTGAAGCACAATCATGGAGCTTGGCGCTCACTACTACAAGAACACACTGAAGCACAATTATGAAGCTTGGCGCTCAGTACTACAAGAACACACTGAAGCACAATCATAGAGCTTGGCGCTCACTACTACAAGAACACACTGAAGCACAATCATGGAGCTTGGCGCTCACTACTACAAGAACACACTGAAGCACAATCTATGAAGCTTGGCGCTCAGACTACAAGAACACACTGAAGCACATAATGGAGCTTGGGCTCACTACTACAAGAACACACTGAAGCACAATCATGGAGCTTGGCGCTCACTACTACAAGAACACACTGAAGCACAATCATGGAGCTTGGCGCTCAGCACTACAAGAACACACTGAAGCACAATAATGGAGCTTGGAGCTCACTACTACAAGAACACACTGAAGCACAATCATGGAGCTTGGCGCTCACTACTACAAGAACACACTGAAGCACAATATGGAGCTTGGAGCTCAGTACTACAAGAACACACTGAAGCACAATCATAGAGCTTGGGCTCACTACTACAAGAACACACTGAAGCACAATCATGGAGCTTGGCGCTCACTACTACAAGACACACTGAAGCACAATCATGGAGCTTGAGCTCAGCACTACAAGACACACTGAAGCACAATAATGGAGCTTGGAGCTCACTACTACAAGAACACACTGAAGCACAATCATGGAGCTTGAGCTCACTACTACAAGAACACACTGAAGCACAATCATGGAGCTTGGAGCTCACTACTACAAGAACACTGAAGCACAATCATGGAGCTTGGAGCTCACTACTACAAGAACACAATGAAGCACAATCATGGAGCTTGGCGCTCACTACTACAAGAGCACACTGAAGCACAATCATGGAGCTTGATGCTCACTACTACAAGAGCACAATGAAGCACAATCATGGAGCTTGGAGCTCACTACTACAAGAACACACTGAAGCACAATCATGGAGCTTGATGCTCACTACTACAAGAACACAATGAAGCACAATCATGGAGCTTGGAGCTCACTACTACAAGAACACACTGAAGCACAATCATGGAGCTTGGCGCTCACTACTACAAGAACACACTGAAGCACAATCATGGAGCTTGATGCTCACTACTACAAGAGCACAATGAAGCACAATCATGGAGCTTGGAGCTCACTACTACAAGAACACACTGAAGCACAATCATGGAGCTTGGCGCTCACTACTACAAGAACACACTGAAGCACAATCATGGAGCTTGGCGCTCACTACTACAAGAACACACTGAAGCACAATCATGGAGCTTGGCGCTCACTACTACAAGAACACACTGAAGCACAATCATGGAGCTTGGCGCTCACTACTACAAGAACACACTGAAGCACAATCATGGAGCTTGGCGCTCACTACTACAAGAACACACTGAAGCACAATCATGGAGCTTGATGCTCACTACTACAAGAGCACACTGAAGCACAATCATGGAGCTTGATGCTCACTACTACAAGAGCACACTGAAGCACAATCATGGAGCTTGGCGCTCACTACTACAAGAGCACACTGAAGCACAATCATGGAGCTTGGCGCTCACTACTACAAGAACACACTGAAGCACAATCATGGAGCTTGGCGCTCAGTACTACAAGAACACACTGAAGCACAATCATAGAGCTAGACCTACCCAGCCACAGAGTCAATATAGTTTCCTTCGTGATTCTGATAGTTCCTTATCGACTGAAAGACAGTATCTAGCTCTTGAGCAATGTGTTTGTTCTCACAGCTTGTATCAGAGAGTTATAACAGTTCTGCGGAATGTGAAGTTCAAATTCAGTCCTGATAGCTTTGTGCATTACGTATTAACGTAGCCGAGCGGTCAAGAAACTAGTATAACTGTCACTCCTGTCTGGAATCCAGTCATAATTGCACACAGGATAGTGTACTATCCCTGTGATGGCTCTTGTTCAAGTGGTAGTTCCTCTCCAGGGGACGCTTTGTTGAGTAAAGACTGTTTGAAATGAGTTATGCCATCTCTTGTTGTCATTGCCGCCTGCAGAAAGACGTTTCTGTGGCTAGTGTTTACTAGAGTGTCTGTTGTATTGTGTTCCAGATAGTGATATTATCCCAGTTGACAGTAAGTCCTTTGCAGAGTAAAGTGTCGTGTGTCGAGTAATTATTACCTGCAGTAAGAGATAGTGAGAGCCATTCTCCTTTGCTCATACTTTGTGTTATTGAGCTATCTATTTTACCCGGGGAGAGTCCTTCCACTCCACCGTGCCGTTCATTCCTCCAGTAGGAAAGTGTTCCCAGTTCTTAGTGAATAAAGAAAACTCAGTTTAAGAGATTATTTGCATTTGCTAGCCGAGTCCTTACTAAGGCTGAACGCAATTATACAGTTACGCAAATCCAATGTAGTTGCTGATGCTTTGTCGCGTCATGTCAGTGTAGTAACTGCCGATCCTCCATTTAGTGCTGAGGATGTAAAGACTGCTCAAAGACAAGACCCCTTGTGATCTGGTGTGGTTCGATCCCTGCTCCAGGAAGATCTTATTCTCTCTGTGAAGCCACCAGCACCCATTAGTGACTTTGTCATGAACCAAGAATTACTGTATCGCACTACCGAGTTGGGTAATCCTAGTAGAAGAAGTATACCAATTAGTAATTCCACAGTCACTAGTGAAAGTAGCCTTGCAGCTAGTTCACAATGTACCAGATGTTGCACATCCTGGTATGGATCGTTCTGTGAAACAAGCCAGATTGAAATATTTTTGGCCTCGTATGGCAACTGATATTACTGAGTATGTCAAGAAATGTAGTGTCTGTATGAAACATAAAGGTAATGTCACGGGTCCTAATCCAATCCAGATCTTTCCTACTACTAGTGAGCCATGGGAAAGAGTTGCACTAGATCTGTTGACCAACTTCCAATGTTCCCTCAGTGGAAACAAACATCTGTGTGTGATGGTCGATCATTTCACCAGATATTGTGAGTTAGTTCCTATTCCAGACAAGACTGCCGAGACAGTAGCTAAAGCGTTTAAGGAACGTATAATATGTAGACACACCACTCCTAAATCCTTAGTATCCGATAATGGAGGTGAATTTTGCAACGAGATTCTAGAAAACCTATGTGCCTTGTATAAGATTACTAAATCTACCATTGTTCCACACCATCCTGCCAGCAATGGTTTAGCAGAAAGAACGAATAAGAAAGTCCTTGACGTCTTAAGAGCTACCATCAATCCCAATAGTGTAACCTGGGATGAAGTCATTCCTGATGTTCAATGTGCCATAAATTCTGCCTTTAACGCTTCAATAGGTGATACCCCTCATTATGCACTGTACGGTGTCGATAAGCGTTTGCCTTATGAGCTGTTATATTCCAATCCGAAACCGACTTACAATCCAGATGATTTCGTAGCAGTTCGCACCAGTCAAGCTCAAAGTGTTTTCAGACGTATTCGTGAAACACTTTATAAGTCAACAGCAGAATTTACTAGAGTAACTAATACTAAAGCCAAACCGACTAAAGTTCAAGTAGGGTCCAGAGTCATGTTGTTTAACTTTAACAAAACGTCAGCAATGCCAAAACTCGATCAAAAGTTCGTTTGTCCTTATAGAGTAGTCGAATATATTAACGGCAACAAGTATAAAGTTAGAGAAATTAGCACGGGTCAGTTTAAAGAATCGCATTTAGATCATATGAAGTTAGTATGCGATGATGATGACGAAGTCCCTGACAATCAGATAAGTGAGACAGAATCTGATATTTCTCCTGTTGCTGTTCCCTCTACCTCTAATGATCAGTCAGATCAACCTGAATGTCGTTATTCCCTACGTATACGACAAGTGTTGAGAAGTCCTCAAGTATCATTTGTAGATACCAGTGTAGATCCTCCTCAATTAGAAGTTGAGTTACCTATTGTAACAGAGTTTGATCCACCCAGAGATGATAATTATACAGCCTATATCAATCTCACCCTAGCAGAGTTGGGGTTAAATGTAATAACCTGTATAGATAAATATGTAGTAAGCGTTTAACTGTGTGTTATAATATCTACTTAGTATTACTCAAATTTTTTTTTTGTGTTCACGTTCTCTCCGAGTTCTGAGAATTAACAGTATAGATTTGTGTGCACCATATCTACCTTGTCTGTTAATCACTACCTTCTTGTAATTATATTTCCTCAGAATTCGTAGATCACATGAAGACAGTTCGATCGAACAAATTATTTTTTTTTTATCTCTTTTATCATGATTTTCTAGAATGAGCTCATTTAGATAATTCCCAAGTATCAAGATGCATCATATAGTGATGTAGATTGTTCCGTCACGATAATATCCATGTGAAGTATAATGTTAACTGTTGTGTACTTTGATATTGTATAGAATCAGCTGAAAGTTGTTGCCTGTTGTCCTTAGTTTGTGTAGTTGTATGTCGAGACGCCATACGTAGCATGCCCGAGCTGTACGGGTTGTACTTATAACGGCTGCATCACGGCTGTTCACGTGATTTCCAACCTCTGCCCATGTGATCTGGCATCAGCCAATGATAGGCCTGCCTTTTGAATGCCTCAGCGCCAGGCGGCCTAGTGTTCAGTTACCATCCAGACTTAGTGCAGGACAGACGGACACAGGCATAGGCTCTCAGCTCCCATATATCCAACGCCTCATTAAACGCTACCAAAACCCAAGCTCATCGTCTGTTAATATTACCAAATCTATGAAAAGAACCCCACAACACACAATCATGGAGCTTGGCGCTCACTACTACAAGAGCACACTGAAGCACAATCATGGAGCTTGATGCTCACTACTACAAGAACACAATGAAGCACAATCATGGAGCTTGGAGCTCACTACTACAAGAACACACTGAAGCACAATCATGGAGCTTGATGCTCACTACTACAAGAGCACAATGAAGCACAATCATGGAGCTTGGAGCTCACTACTACAAGAACACACTGAAGCACAATCATGGAGCTTGATGCTCACTACTACAAGAACACAATGAAGCACAATCATGGAGCTTGGAGCTCACTACTACAAGAACACACTGAAGCACAATCATGGAGCTTGGTGCTCACTACTACAAGAACACACTGAAGCACAATCATGGAGCTTGATGCTCACTACTACAAGAGCACAATGAAGCACAATCATGGAGCTTGGAGCTCACTACTACAAGAACACACTGAAGCACAATCATGGAGCTTGATGCTCACTACTACAAGAGCACAATGAAGCACAATCATGGAGCTTGGAGCTCACTACTACAAGAACACACTGAAGCACAATCATGGAGCTTGGCGCTCACTACTACAAGAACACACTGAAGCACAATCATGGAGCTTGGAGCTCACTACTACAAGAACACACTGAAGCACAATCATGGAGCTTGGCGCTCACTACTACAAGAGCACACTGAAGCACAATCATGGAGCTTGGCGCTCAGTACTACAAGAACACACTGAAGCACAATCATAGAGCTTGGCGCTCACTACTACAAGAACACACTGAAGCACAATCATGGAGCTTGGCGCTCACTACTACAAGAACACACTGAAGCACAATCATGGAGCTTGGCGCTCACTACTACAAGAACACACTGAAGCACAATCATGGAGCTTGATGCTCACTACTACAAGAACACAATGAAGCACAATCATGGAGCTTGGAGCTCACTACTACAAGAACACACTGAAGCACAATCATGGAGCTTGGCGCTCACTACTACAAGAACACACTGAAGCACAATCATGGAGCTTGATGCTCACTACTACAAGAGCACAATGAAGCACAATCATGGAGCTTGGAGCTCACTACTACAAGAACACACTGAAGCACAATCATGGAGCTTGATGCTCACTACTACAAGAGCACAATGAAGCACAATCATGGAGCTTGGAGCTCACTACTACAAGAACACACTGAAGCACAATCATGGAGCTTGGCGCTCACTACTACAAGAACACACTGAAGCACAATCATGGAGCTTGGAGCTCACTACTACAAGAACACACTGAAGCACAATCATGGAGCTTGGCGCTCACTACTACAAGAGCACACTGAAGCACAATCATGGAGCTTGGCGCTCAGTACTACAAGAACACACTGAAGCACAATCATAAGCTTGCGCTCACTACTACAAGAACACACTGAAGCACAATCATTGAGCTTGGCGCTCAGTACTACAAGAACACACTGAAGCACAATCATAGAGCTTGGCGCTCACTACTACAAGAACACACTGAAGCACAATCATGGAGCTTGGCGCTCAGTACTACAAGAACACACTGAAGCACAATCATGGAGCTTGGCGCTCACTACTACAAGAACACACTGAAGCACAATCATGGGCTTGGCGCTCACTACTACAAGAACACACTGAAGCACAATCATGGAGCTTGGCGCTCACTACTACAGAACACACTGAAGCACAATCATAGAGCTTGGCGCTCACTACTACAAGAACACACTGAAGCACAATCATGGAGCTTGGCGCTCAGTACTACAAGAACACACTGAAGCACAATCATAGAGCTTGGCGCTCACTACTACAAGAACACACTGAAGCACAATCATGGAGCTTGGCGCTCACTACTACAAGAACACACTGAAGCACAATCATGGAACTTGGCGCTCAGTACTACAAGAACACACTGAAGCACAATCATGGAACTTGGCGCTCACTACTACAAGAACACACTGAAGCACAATCATGGAGCTTGGAGCTCACTACTACAAGAACACACTGAAGCACAATCATGGAGCTTGGCGCTCACTACTACAAGAACACACTGAAGCACAATCATGGAGCTTGGCGCTCACTACTACAAGAACACACTGAAGCACAATCATGGAACTTGGCGCTCAGTACTACAAGAACATACTGAAGCACAATCATGGAGCTTGGAGCTCACTACTACAAGAACACACTGAAGCACAATCATGGAGCTTGGCGCTCAGTACTACAAGAACACACTGAAACACAATCATGGAGCTTGGCGCTCACTACTACAAGAACACACTGAAGCACAATCATGGAACTTGGAGCTCACTACTACAAGAACACACTGAAGCACAATCATGGAACTTGGCGCTCACTACTACAAGAACACACTGAAGCACAATCGGGAGTGTCCATAACCCAAGCACTTATAAGTTAAATAACGTAGAACTTAGCCATACAGATTGCGAGAAGGACTTGGGGGTGATGGTAAGCAGCAACCTTAAACCAAGACAGCAATGCCTGGAAAAATAAACACATAAGCAGTATAATGTGATCCTTTATTGACAACGTTTCGCCCACGCAGTGCTTTATCGAGTCACAGACAGATCTGTCTGTGACTCGAAAAAGCCACTGCGTGGCACGTGTCAAAAGGATCATATACTGCTAAAAGAACATAAGAACATAAGAATGGAGGAACACTGCAGAAGGCCTACTGGCCCATACAAGGCAGGTCCTTATCAAAACCACCACTACCTAAAAATTTATTCCCGTACTCACGACACAAATCAAACCCAGCCCCTCCCACTCATATATTTGTCCAATCTCTTTTTAAAGCCACCCAAGGTCTAGCCTCTATCACAGTACTCGGAAGATTGTTCCACGCATCTACAACTCTGTTCGAAAACCAGTACTTGCCTATGTCCTTTCTAAATCTAAATTTATCCAATTTAAATCCGTTATTTCTCGTTCTTACTTGGTTCGATATCCTCAGTATTTTATTAATATCTCCTTTGTTTATGCCCATCATCCACTTGTACACCTCGATGATATCTCCCTCATTCTACGTCTCTCCAGAGAGTGGAGATTCAACGCTCTAAGTCTATCTTCATACGGGAGATTTCTTATACTGTAAATCATTTTAGTCATTCTTCTTTGTATGTTCTCCAATGAATCTATATCCATCCTGTAGTAAGGAGACCAAAACTGAGCTGCATAATCCAAATGAGGTCTCACTAGTGATGTATAGAGCTGTAAAATAACTTTTGGACTTCTGTTGCTTATACTTCTTGAAATAAATCCTAGTAATCTGTTAGCCTTATTGCGCACACTTAGGCACTGTTGTCTTGGCTTTAGATTTCTGCTTACCATGACTCCCAAGTCTTTTTCACATTCTGTATGATCAAGCTCAACTTCACCTAGTTTATAAATTCGAGGGATATTTTCATTACCAACGACAAGCACCTTACACTTGTCCACATTGAACTTCATCTGCCACTTTTCAGACCAAGACATTAATTTATCCAAATCCTCCTGGAGTTCACTGTTATCCTCCTCAGAATGAATTATACGGCCTATTTTTGTATCATCAGCAAATTTACTCATGTCACTTGCAATTCCTTCATCAAGGTCATTAATGTAAATTATGAACAACAATGGGCCCAAAACTGATCCTTGTGGAACGCCACTAGTGACAAATCCCCATTCAGATTTGACCCCATTAATGGAAACTCTCTGCTTTCTATTGGTAAGCCATGACTCTATCCATGCTAGAACTTTACCTCCTATACCATGAGCTGCCACCTTTCTTAAGAGTCTCTTGTGAGGTACTCTATCGAAGGCCTTACTGAAATCCAAGTAAACTATATCATATTCTTTATCACTGTCTACTGCCTCAAATGTTTTATTGAAAAACGTCAGTAAATTTGTCAGGCAGGAACGACTCTCGTAAACCCATGCTGAGATTCATTAATCAAATTATGTTCTTCAAGGTGACTTCTGATAATATCAGCTATAATTGATTCTAATAATTTGCCTACTATAGACGTGAGGCTTATTGGACGGTAATTTGATGGAATGGACTTATCCCCTGATTTGAATATAGGAACTACATTAGCTATCTTCCACATCTCTGGACAACACCAGTTAGGATGGACGTATTAAACACATTCGTTAATGGCTGACTAAGTTCCATTTTGCATTCTTTAAGTACCCTGGAAAACAACTCGTCGGGTCCCGGGGACTTATTTTGCTTCAGTTTATCTATCTGTTTGATAACCATGTCCCTCGTGACAGTAATATTAGTTAATTTGAATTCTTCAGGAACTGAATAATTGTTAATTTCTGGAATCTCATTTACGTCTTCTTGTGTAAAGACTGACAAAAAATAGTCATTAAATAGAGAACACATTTCCAGTTCGTTATCCGTCAGCTGTCCATTCCCAATTTTCAGAGGTCCTACCTTTTCCCTCACCTTCGTCCTGTACACTTGAAAGAACCCTTTTGGATTAGTCTTTGATTCATTAGCAACCTTAATCTCATAGTCACGTTTAGCCTTTCTAATCCCCTTTTTACTTCTCTTTTCAACTGAACATATGGTCAATAAGGTTAACATCTCTTTTGATGCGCCTATAAATTCCTCTTTTCTCACCTAATAAATGTTTTAGCCTCCTGTTAATCCATTTGGGATCGTTATTATTTGACCTAAATTCTCTCTGGGGAATAAACATACTCTGTGCACGTTGTACATTATTAAGAAACAAATCATAAACGCAGATCCCATGTAATCGTTAGCTAGATTACCCCAGTCGAGATTAGACAGGTGTTCCCTAAGTCAATATAATCGGCAGAACGAAAATCAGGAACTTTTACCGTATTATCCTATTCTCGTACTCCCATGTAATATTAAAAGTAATGGATTTGTGATCACTAGCTCAAGCTCTTCAGTGATCTCAGATTATTTACAAGAGTTTCTTTATTTGACAAGACTAGGTCGAGCAAATTATTACCTCTGGTAAGGCTCCGTCACACACTGCTTCAGAAAACAGTCTGAACTACTTCCATAAAGTCACTGGACTCAGATTACCGGTCAAAGAAGTCCAGTCAATTTGATAAAGTTAAAATCCCTACTAACACTATGTTATTGTGCCTAGAAGCCCTAACAATTTCGTCCCAAAGAAGTCTCCCTCTATCGTGATCCAAGCCTGGAGGTCGGTATATTACACCTAGAATCAGTTTTCTTGACCTTCTGAAACTCTACCCAAACAGATTCTGTTAATGATCCATCTATTTTTATGCCTGTTTTATGCAGCAATTTATATTTTCTCGTACATACAATGCAACTCCACCCCTTTCCCATTATATCTATCTACATGGAACAACTAAACCCCTGAATATGACACTCAGCAATCATATCCCGACTCTTGGTATTATACCATGTTTCAGTTATTGCAATGACATCAAAGTTCCCAGCACATGCTACCAAACGTAATTCGTTAATTTTATTTCTGGCGCTTCGACAGTTAGTATAAAATACATTGATATGTATCTTCTTGTGAACCTTTTTCAGCTTTTGTTTTACACAATTTCTGTTACTATCATTACCCTGTGTCACTCGATTACTGTTATTGTTATGATTTATGATATCAAAGCCTGAATCAATATTTTGGCCCTCATTATTTACCATTCCTAAACCCATACCTCTAACTAATCCTAGTTTAAAGCCCTAACAACATCCTCAACTGAGCTAGAGAGAAATTCTACACCTGCCCTGGATAAGTGAACCCCATCCCTGGCATACATGTCATTTCGGCCATAGAAGTGGTCCCAGTTGTTAATGAATGGGACTGCATTATCCTTACAGTGTTTGTCCAGCCAGCAATTTATACCAATCGCTCTGGACAGCCATTCATTTCCAACACCCCTTCTTGGCAAAATGCCACATATAACAGGGCTCCCTCCCTTCTTCCTAATGATGTCTATTGCTGCCTTATACATAAGAACATAAGAACATAAGAAAGGAGGAACACTGCAGCAGGCCTGTTGGCCCATACTAGGCAGGTCCTTCACAATCCGTCCCACTAACAGAATATTTGCTCAACCCAATTTTCAATGCTACCCAAGAAATAAGCTTTGACAATTCTACCCACTCATGCACGAGTCCCACTCAAATCCAACCCCTCTCACTCATGAATTTATCCAACCTAAATTTGAAACTACCCAAGGTCCTAGCTTCAATAACACTACTAGGCAGACTGTTCCACTCATCAACTACCCTATTTCCAAACCAATACTTTCCTATATCCTTTCTAAATCTAAACTTATCTAACTTGAATCCATTATTGCGGGTTCTCTCTTGGAGAGATATCCTCAAGACCTTATTTATATCCCCTTTGTTAATACCCATTTTCCACTTGTATACCTCGATCATGTCTCCCCTCATTCTACGTCTTACAAGTGAATGTAATTTTAGGGTCTTCAATCTTTCTTCGTAAGGAAGATTTCTAATGCTATGTATTAATTTAGTCATTCTACGCTGAATGTTTTCTAACGAATTTATGTCCATTCTGTAATATGGAGACCAGAACTGAGCTGCGTAATCTAGGTGAGGCCTTACTAATGATGTATAAAGCTGTAATATAACCTCTGGACTTCTGTTGCTAACACTTCTTGATATAAATCCCAGTAATCTATTTGCCTTATTACGTACGCTTAGGCATTGCTGTCTTGGTTTAAGGTTGCTGCTTACCATCACCCCCAAGTCCTTCTCGCAATCTGTATGGCTAAGTTCTACGTTATTTAACTTATAAGTGCTTGGGTTATGGACACTCCCGAGCTTCAGAACCTTGCATTTATCTACATTGAACTGCATCTGCCACTTTTCTGACCACGAATTAAGTTTGTCTAAATCTTCCTGAAGTTCTATGACATCTATGTTTGAATCAATTATCCTACCTATCTTCGTGTCGTCGGCGAATTTGCTCATATCACTAGTAATTCCCTCATCAAGGTCATTGATATATATTATAAATAACAATGGGCCTAAGACTGATCCCTGTGGAACACCACTTGTTACAAGTCCCCATTCGGATTTAACCCCATTTATGCACACTCTCTGCTTCCTATTGGTGAGCCATGACTCGATCCATGACAGCACTTTTCCCCAATGCCATGAGCTGCCACTTTCTTTAACAGTCTCTGGTGCGGTACTCTATCAAAAGCCTTACTAAAGTCTAAATAAACAATATCGAATTCTTTATCGTGATCAACAGCCTCAAAAGCTTTACTGAAGAAGGTTAATAAATTAGATAGGCAGGAACGGCCCTCGTGAATCCATGCTGGGTATCATTAATCAAATTATGGTTATCTAGATGGCTTCTAATAATATCAGCTATAATTGACTCTAGTAATTTGCCTACAATTGAGGTCAGGCTTATTGGGCGGTAGTTTGACGGTAGTGACTTGTCCCCTGCTTTAAAAATAGGAATTACATTAGCCATCTTCCACATATCAGACACTACACCTGTTTGAAGAGATAAATTAAAAATGTTAGATATTGGTTCACAGAGTTCCATTTTGCATTCCTTAAGAACCCTTGCAAAAGCTCATCAGGACCCGGCGATTTATTTTGTTTCAGTCGGTCCAGCTGTTTCATAATCATTTCGCTAGTGACTGTGATATTACATAATTTATCTTCTTCTGGGCCTCTGTAAAAATTAATTACTGGGATATTATTAATGTCTTCCTGTGTGAAAACCGAGAGAAAATATTTATTAAAAATAGAGCACATATCATTCTCCTTGTCAGTAATATGCCCAAAGTTATTTTTAAGGGGACCTATCTTATCCCTAACTTTTGTTCTATAAACCTGGAAAAAACTTTTTGGGTTAGTTTTTGAATCCCTAGCAACTTTAATTTCATAGTCCCGTTTAGCTTTTCTTATTCCCTTTTTAACGTCCCTCTTAATGTCAGTATACTGATTTATAAGATGACCCTCACCTCTTTTTATGCGCCTATAAATTCCTTTCTTCTGCCCTAAAAGATATTTGAGCCTATTATTCATCCATTTTGGGTCATTTCTACGCTTGGATACATCATTACTGATTTATAAGATGACCCTCACCTCTTTTTATGCGCCTATAAATTCCTTTCTTCTGCCCTAAAAGATATTTGAGCCTATTATTCATCCATTTTGGGTCACTTCTACGCTTGGATACATCATTGCCTCCAGCACTGAGGCAGATAATAGGATTGATCCCATTACCATGCATGATGTTGTCAAGTCGGCTAACAATGTCTTCCATCCCAGCCCCAGGAAAGCAAACCCTCTGTCTCCTACTCCTATCTTTCAAGCAGAAGGCCCTATCCATATATCTAACTTGGCTATCCCCAACAACAACAATGTTTTTACCTTCCTTGGTACAGTTCGTCGTGACGTTCCCAGTAGTCGACTCACATTCGTCTGGAAGCACAGAAAAGGAGTTCGAAGTTTCCACAGCAGTCTCTTTCTTCTTCGTCGTTACTACCTCTCCATTCGTCTTCTTGATCTTCAACTTCGTCCCATGCTGTCCGGCCACTGCCCAGGTTACCTTCTTGACCTGAGGACTCACAACAGGAGGACTACTACGAATCCTCTTGTTTTCCTCCGTCAATCGCCGTATCTCAAGCTTCGCTACCCTCAATTCCTCCTTAAGCTGCTGGTAAAGTTGCTCAATAGGGGGCATCTTGATTCAGTCCACAGGGAGTACACTAGACACGTCTTCACTGAGCTAAGAACAGGTCACCACTGAGTGTTTATTTTTCCATTGTGTCGGTATTTTATACCATTTATTTCCACAGCAATGCCTAAGCGTACGTAATAAGGCAAATAGATTACTGGGATTTATATCAAGAAGTGTTAGCAACAGAAGTCCAGAGGTTATATTACAGCTTTATACATCATTATAAGTTAAATAACGTAGAACTTAGCCATACAGATTGCGAGAAGGACTTGGGGGTGATGGTAAGCAGCAACCTTAAACCAAGACAGCAATGCCTAAGCGTACGTAATAAGGCAAATAGATTACTGGGATTTATATCAAGAAGTGTTAGCAACAGAAGTCCAGAGGTTATATTACAGCTTTATACATCATTAGTAAGGCCTCACCTAGATTACGCAGCTCAGTTCTGGTCTCCATATTACAGAATGGACATAAATTCGTTAGAAAACATTCAGCGTAGAATGACTAAATTAATACATAGCATTAGAAATCTTCCTTACGAAGAAAGATTGAAGACCCTAAAATTACATTCACTTGTAAGACGTAGAATGAGGGGAGACATGATCGAGGTATACAAGTGGAAAATGGGTATTAACAAAGGGGATATAAATAAGGTCTTGAGGATATCTCTCCAAGAGAGAACCCGCAATAATGGATTCAAGTTAGATAAGTTTAGATTTAGAAAGGATATAGGAAAGTATTGGTTTGGAAATAGGGTAGTTGATGAGTGGAACAGTCTGCCTAGTAGGGTTATTGAAGCTAGGACCTTGGGTAGTTTCAAATTTAGGTTGGATAAATTCATGAGTGAGAGGGTTGGATTTGAGTGGGACTCCGCATGAGTGGGTAGAATTGTCAAGCTTGTTTCTTGGGTAGCATTGAAAATTGGGTTGAGCAAATGTTCTGTTGGTGGGACGGATTGTGAAGGACCTGCCTAGTATGGGCCAACAGGCCTGCTGCAGTGTTCCTCCTTTCTTATGTTCTTATGTTAAGGCCTCACCTAGATTACGCAGCTCAGTTCTGGTCTCCATATTACAGAATAGACATAAATTCGTTAGAAAACATTCAGCGTAGAATGACTAAATTAATACATAGCATTAGAAATCTTCCTTACGAAGAAAGATTGAAGACCCTAAAATTACATTCACTTGTAAGACGTAGAATGAGGGGAGACATGATCGAGGTATACAAGTGGAAAATGGGTATTAACAAAGGGGATATAAATAAGGTCTTGAGGATATCTCTCCAAGAGAGAACCCGCAATAATGGATTCAAGTTAGATAAGTTTAGATTTAGAAAGGATATAGGAAAGTATTGGTTTGGAAATAGGGTAGTTGATGAGTGGAACAGTCTGCCTAGTAGGGTTATTGAAGCTAGGACCTTGGGTAGTTTCAAATTTAGGTTGGATAAATTCATGAGTGAGAGGGGTTGGATTTGAGTGGGACTCGCGCATGAGTGGGTAGAATTGTCAAAGCTTATTTCTTGGGTAGCATTGAAGATTGGGTTGAGCAGGTGTTCTGTTGGTGGGGCGGATTGTGAAGGACCTGCCTAGTGTGGGCCGGCGGGCCTGCTGCGGTGTTCCTCCTTTCTTATGTTCTTGTGTTCTTATGAGTAAATAAAATTATCAAAGCTTATTTCTTGGGTAGCATTGAAAATTAGGTTGAACAAATATTCTGTTAGTGGGATGGAATGAGAAGGACCTGCCTAGAATGGGCCAACAGGCCTGCTGCAGTGTTCCTCCTTTCTTATGTTCTTATGTTATCATTAGTAAGGCCTCACCTAGATTACGCAGCTCAGTTCTGGTCTCCATATTACAGAATGGACATAAATTCGTTAGAAAACATTCAGCGTAGAATGACTAAATTAATACATAGCATTAGAAATCTTCCTTACGAAGAAAGATTGAAGACCCTAAAATTACATTCACTTGTAAGACGTAGAATGAGGGGAGACATGATCGAGGTATACAAGTGGAAAATGGGTATTAACAAAGGGGATATAAATAAGGTCTTGAGGATATCTCTCCAAGAGAGAACCCGCAATAATGGATTCAAGTTAGATAAGTTTAGATTTAGAAAGGATATAGGAAAGTATTGGTTTGGAAATAGGGTAGTTGATGAGTGGAACAGTCTGCCTAGTAGGGTTATTGAAGCTAGGACCTTGGGTAGTTTCAAATTTAGGTTGGATAAATTCATGAGTGAGAGGGGTTGGATTTGAGTGGGACTCGCGCATGAGTGGGTAGAATTGTCAAAGCTTATTTCTTGGGTAGCATTGAAAATTGGGTTGAGCAAATATTCTGTTAGTGGGACGGATTGTGAAGGACCTGCCTAGTATGGGCCAACAGGCCTGCTGCAGTGTTCCTCCTTTCTTATGTTCTTATGTTCTAATCATGGAACTTGGCGCTCACTACTACAAGAACACACTGAAGCATCCAGAGACCTACAAACACGCATTTCAGAACACCAGTACGCAGGCAGATCTGACGACTCAAGAAATGCCTGTGTTCAACACCGAAATTTACACAACCATTTAATCAACTACAGAAACGCAAGACTCATCGCCAGAGAAGACAACACGCAATACCGAAGAATCCTAGAATCATCACTCATCTGTATATCCAACAACTTCAACCAGAACAACGGCTTCTACAACATAGGTGAACCTATTGCCAAGAAACTTCTTCAACGCTATCCCACCTAGAACTCAAGAATGGTACACTGCGGGTCCTTTAAGTCACACAATGTTTTTAACTATCACACTACTTCTAAGACTGTCACATGCAGCTTTCTCCACCTGACTGGACCCTATATATATCTCCATGTATAAGCAATGGCTTTAAGTTGGATAAATTCAGATTCAGAAGGGATATAGGAAAGCATTGGTTTGGTAATAGAGTTGTCGATGAGTGGAACAAACTCCCGAGTACAGTTATAGAGGCTAAAACGTTGTGTAGTTTTAAAAATAGGCTAGATAAATATATGAGTGGGTGCGGGTGGGTGTGAGTTGTACCTGACTAGTTTGTGTTACTAGGTCAGACGCAGTGCTCCTTCCTTAAGTGAATGTAACCTGACCTGGCTGGGTCAGGGCATTGGCTTAAGCCGGCGGGAGACTTGGACCTGCCTCGCATGGGCCAGTAGGCCTGCTGCAGTGTTCCTTCTTTCTTATGTTCTTATGTTCTTATTTTCCAGGTAGATCTGTCTGTGACTCGATAAAGCCCACTGCGTGGGCGAAACGTTGTCAATAAAGGATCACATTATACTGCTTATGTGTTTATTTTTCCATTGTGTCTGTATTTTATACCATTTATTTCCACACTGAAGCACAATCATGGAGCTTGGCGCTCAGTACTACAAGAACACACTGAAGCACAATCATTGAGCTTGGCGCTCACTACTACAAGAACACACTGAAGCACAATCATGGAGCTTGGCGCTCACTACTACAAGAACACTGAAGCACAATCATGGAGCTTGGCGCTCACTACTACAAGAGCACATTGTCGCTCCCCCAACACAAGTTATGTTTCTTTAGAGAGAAAATGACTCTCTGGCACACCAGTAATTTAACTGAATTATCTTGGGTTAAATCTACATAATATACTTATGTTCCCATAACATATGTGCCTTTAAGCCCATTTATTTTTTTCTTGTATGTTATGTACCCAAAGGCAAAATAAAAGGTATGAGTACGGTAACGAAGATAATGTGGCTGCGGCTCAACACGTTGGCAAGAAATTCTCGACTAAAATACAAGATCAACACGCTAGGCTCGCTTCAGTATATACACAAATAAACCGCACTTACTAATTTATGACTAGTTAATGGTCCAAGTCGGAGCGAAACATCGTCATACGTTTCTTTCTCATATGCGAGGGTTATCTGTGTATTGTTAAGTAAAAGGACACAAATGCAACTAGTGTGACATTTTATAGTGGCAACGTTTCGCTCTCCAGGAGCTTTTTCAAGCCGCTCCTGGAGAGCGAAACGTTGCCACTATAAAATGTCACATTTGTTGCATTTGTGTCCTTTTACTTAACATATTGTCGGTAATTCTACCAATATTATTACTATGTATATTGTTCGAGTCACGGTATTGTGCTTTTTTTATTCTTAATTTTAGGGTCTAGTTCCTAGGCATTGTGTTTGCCTATATTCACTTGTGATACCGTCCACAGGATGGCTTTTAAGCTGATTCTTATCGATAGGTGAAAATTTCAAATATTTTTTCCCCACGAAGCTCGCTATCAAGATGTTTCTTTAGAAGATAAATGAGTTTTTTTGTGATTTTTATTAGAATTTACTATTTAGAGGTCGATAACAGTGGTGTAATTTTCACTCCGAGTGATTTCTTTCATTTTTCAGATTTAATTGTGATTATGGCAAAAACAAGTGTGTAAACCAGAGAGTTCCACTGACATCTGTTTGGTGGGATTAGTGGGGGTGAACATGACAAGCAAACGAGAAGATATGACCTGCCTCTTCCACTGTCACCTCGCCGAGAAGACTCCTCTTGGAGAGAGAGCGAACCTGACAGCTGTGGTGGTGATGTCTTTTTGGCTCACGGTCAGCATTCCAACATGGCTGAAAAAAACGCGTTCTGGATTCCATCTTGAAGTTTTTTGACGAATGGAATAAACTCAGAAAGAACCAGAACAAGGTGAAGAGATCTCAGCATATTTAATATAGGGAATCCTTTAGTAACTCCTTTGATTGACTCTTCGATACTGCTCATCAACAGGTGTTGTTGATGATAAACATCGAGGAACACTACCATTTACCGTTTTCACACCGACAACAGGACGAGCAGGATTAATGGAGTCTGTTGAAGTGAAGGATGGAAGGAAGGAGGCCAAGACTGAAGTGCGTGAAGCAGAGACTATCACATGAATGCTGCAGGAAGACCAGAGGAAGGAGGTACATCTACAGCTCTCGTAATGGCTTCTTCGTCTACAAGCATCACCAGGAGTAATGTTAAGGCAGCTTCTGGAAGCCAGTCAGTGTGCACAAGTGCTGACTAAGACCACAGGCTGGTGCACGGTGCCTATCACCTAATCCTAGGATGAGGGACTGATTACCTCGTCTTTTGTATATACTTCTACAGTCTTCACATTATGTACTTGTACTGATAAAGCCACTGGATGGCGAAACGTCTACAAATTAAAGATTCCCAAATGTTGCACATGTGTCTAGTTCTTCATCTTGTCGCTATTATATACCATATACGACACGCTGGTAATAAGTGGATCACTCTCAGCTGCTCTTGATCCTCGCCTCTACCGCACAGTCATTTAGCCATAACCTCTACTAGCTGTTTTCATACAATGATGCTTTACTATAACGAAAAATTGATGAATAAGACACATGTGCAGCACCTGGGTATCCTTATTACCAAAATATTTCGAGTGCAGCCCCATGTGATCGAGGAGAACGGTGACTCGTATACTGGAGACACTGCAAGAGATAGGTAATTTTAAGGTGTACAGTCTATTAGCCTTGACCATCAGTCGCCCATCAGGAATAAAACAGTTGTCAAATCCTGAGGGCAAAGTTTTACATAACACTCGCCTCTTTCTCCACTGGAATGGTGAGATCACCACCACCACCACTGCTATCATCAACACCACGTCTATCACCACTGTCACCACCACTATCATCATCACCACGTCTATCACCACTATCATCATCACCACTATCATCACTGCCACCACCATCAACATTCATTATTCTGGTGCCACTTATGAGGTCTTGGCATCTGTCTTTTCTCTCCGTATTTAATTAGCCTTTCTTTAGAGGGTTAGTGTCAGCGTTGGTAACATTGACACTGTCAGTGCCACCACTCTCCTCGTTAGTGGCAGCGTTGACAACAGTGAAACTGTCAGTGCCACTACTACCCTCGTTAGTGGCAGCGTTGGTAACAGTGCCAGTACCATAAATGGTTTAGAAAACCGACGAAGAACGATGGAAAAAGAAGAATAGTTTGAGGTAGTCAGTCGCTCATCCTGCCAGGATGAGGGACTGACTACCTCAAACTCCTACTATTTTTTCACTGTTCTTCTCTGTATTGGACTGATGAAGCCACTGGCTGGCGAAACGTTTCCTCAATAAAGATTCCCAAATATTGCACAGGTGTCTTATTCTTCAGTGCCAGTGCCACTATAATGGGTGGTGATGCCTCTAGCATCCTGGCCATTAATCTTTACCCTTGATGCTGGTAGATCATCCTTACCATCTCTGCCCTTGATGCTGGTAGATCATCCCTACCATCTCTACCCTTGATACTGATAGATCATCCTTAAAATCTCTACCCTTGATGCTGGTAGATCTCCTTTACCATCTCTACCCTTGATGCTGGTAGATCTCCTTTACCATCTCTACCCTTGATGCTGGTAGATCATACTTACCATCTCTACCCTTGATGCTGGTAGATCATCCTTAAAATATCTACCCTTGATGCTGGTAGATCTCCTTTACCATCTATACCCTTGATACTGGTAGATCATCCTTACCATCCCTACCCTTGATGCTGGTAGATCATCCTTACCATCTCTACCCTTGATGCTGGTAGATCATCCCTACCATCTCTACCCTTGATGCTGGTAGATCACCTTTACCATCTATACCCTTGATGCTGGTAGATCATCTTTACCATATCTACCCTTGATGCTGGTAGATCATCTTTATCATCTATACCCTTGATGCTGGTAGATCATCTTTACTGTCTCTACCCTTGATGCTGGTAGATCATTCTTACCATCTCTACCCTTGATGCTGGAAGATCATCCTTCACACTTCCTTAATACCCACACCCCACTCTACCAACCCACCCTTCACCCCACCAACCCACCCTTCACCACCAACCACCTTACCCACCCTTCACCCCACCAACCCACCCTTCACCCCACCAACCCACCCTTCACCCCACCAACCCACCCTTCACACCCACCAACCCACCCTTCACCCCACCAACCCACCCTTCACACCCACCAACCCACTCACCACCTGTGTTTAACACTAGTAACTGCGTGAGTGTCGTAGTGTTGGTGCTAGTTTTGTGAGTACGTATGTGCGATTTTTTTCTGTGTAACTGTCATGAAGAATAGTGTACTAGCACACTGCTAGTGTTCCCACAGTGTAACTATCATATGGGATAGTGTAGCAGCAGACCTCGGGTGTATTCAAACTTGGTTAAGAAAGACACGTGAACAAACACCAGGACATATTTATTAGAAAACGTTTCGGTCCTGGGACCTTGATCACTTCTAACATACAGAAGTTAAAAATACAGTATATATGGGCGGAGAGTGAGGTGTGAGTGAAGCATTGTGACCTGAAGAATACCATGTTGGGTTGAGGACGAGTAGACGATGAGATCATGTGACTCCTGTGTCGCTGGGTAGGTAGTGCTTTGCCTGGTTGACTTTCATGTATGCTAATGTTTTTGAAATTTTATAGCTTCCAGTATTATTCTATGGTGTCTGTGACGGCGATTAGCGAGGCTTCCAGACATAGTCGGCGTCTAAGATCTTGTTCGGTGAGGACGAGCTGTGCCCTATCCCAGTTCATCAGATGTCCCGTGGAGTCCCTGTGGAGGACACAAGCGTTCCGTAAGTCGTCTCTTTTGCTGATCTTAGACGCCTTCGATGTCTGGAAGTCTCACTAATCGCCATCACAGACACCATAGAATATAATACTGGAAACTACAAAATTTCAAAACATTAGCATACATGATAGTCAACCAGGCAAGCACCACCTACCCTGCAACACAGGAGTCACATGATCTCATCGTCTACTCGTCCTCATCCCAATATGGTATTCTTCAGGTCTGCATCACTCACACCTCACTCTCCGCCTATATATACTGTCTCTTTAACCTCTGTATGTTAGAAGTGATCGAGGTGCCAGGACCGACACGTTTTCTGAAAAATTTGTCTTAGTGTTTGTTTACGTGTCTCTTAACCAATTTATCGGTATCAATTACCAAGGTTTATAATGTATTCAAACATGTTCAACCAAAAAAAGAGTCAGGTACTTCAGAAACGTCAGCAAGTTCACCTCAGTGCCCAATAACTCAAGAGGCACTGGCACAAGTGCCAGTTTATTCACAGGCACGAGAAACATCACTACAACACCATAACATACTACAATATTATCACGTTTCGCATGCACAAAGCGAAACGTTGCTCCAAATGAAAGTTTAGGCTGAAGTTAAGGGACTAAATACCTTCTATCAAGGCTAAGAGACCGTAGTGCTGCTCTAGCAAAACGTTTGTGCAATGAAGATAGCACAGTGGTGCAGATGTGTTAAGATAGCACAGTGTTGCAGATGTGTTAAGATAGCACAGTGTTGCAGATGTGTTAAGATAGCACAGTGTTGCAGATGTGTTAAGATAGCACAGTGTTGCAGATGTGTTAAGATAGCACAGTGTTGCAGATGTGTTAAGATAGCACAGTGTTGCAGATGTGTTAAGATAGCACAGTGTTGCAGATGTGTTAAGATAGCACAGTGTTGCAGATGTGTTAAGATAGCACAGTGTTGCAGATGTGTTAAGATAGCACAGTGTTGCAGATGTGTTAAGATATCAGTGTTGCAGATGTGTTAAGATAGCACAGTGTTGCAGATGTGTTAAGATAGCACAGTGTTGCAGATGTGTTAAGATAGCACAGTGTTGCAGATGTGTTAAGATAGCACAGTGTTGCAGATGTGTTAAGATAGCACAGTGTTGCAGATGTGTTAAGATAGCACAGTGTTGCAGATGTGTTAAGATAGCACAGTGTTGCAGATGTGTTAAGATAGCACAGTGTTGCAGATGTGTTAAGATAGCACAGTGTTGCAGATGTGTTAAGATAGCACAGTGTTGCAGATGTGTTAAGATAGCACAGTGTTGCAGATGTGTTAAGATAGCACAGTGTTGCAGATGTGTTAAGATAGCACAGTGTTGCAGATGTGTTAAGATAGCACAGTGTTGCAGATGTGTTAAGATAGCACAGTGTTGCAGATGTGTTAAGATAGCACAGTGTTGCAGATGTGTTAAGATAGCACAGTGTTGCAGATGTGTTAAGATAGCACAGTGTTGCAGATGTGTTAAGATAGCACAGTGTTGCAGATGTGTTAAGATAGCACAGTGTTGCAGATGTGTTAAGATAGCACAGTGTTGCAGATGTGTTAAGATATCACAGTGTTGCAGATGTGTTAAGATAGCACAGTGTTGCAGATGTGTTAAGATAGCACAGTGTTGCAGATGTGTTAAGATAGCACAGTGTTGCAGATGTGTTAAGATAGAACAGTGTTGCAGATGTGTATTCATCAAGCTTGCATGAACATCACTTTGTTACTGATACAATATCTGAAATCTTAAGATAGTAAGTGCACTTTGCCACGCCTGAACACATCACGTATTGCTCAGTGATAACGCACATGGTGACAGATACTCGGGAGATATTTCGACCCCCTTCTGGGGTCGAAATATAGAGATCACCTGCTGAGACCCTCTTCAGCAGATCGCCTGCTGAGACCCTCTTCAAAAGATCACCTGCTGAGACCCTCTTCAAAAGATCGCCTGCTGAGATCCTCTTCAGTAGATCACCTGCTGAGATCCCTTTCAGTAGACCACCTGCTGAGATCCCCTTCAGTAGACCACCTGCTGAGATCCCCTTCAGTAGACCACCTGCTGAGATCCCCTTCAGTAGACCTGCTGAGATCCCCTTCAGTAGACCACCTGCTGAGACCCTCTTCAGCAGACCACCTGCTGAGATCCTCTTCAGCAGATCACCTGCTGAGATCCCCTTCAGTAGACCACCTGCTGAGATCCCCTTCAGTAGACCACCTGCTGAAGAGGATCCCAGAAGGGGGTCGAAAAACTCAGATCAATTACTCTGCTGAGTTTTTGTCTCCATATGTGGGTTAGTATTGAACATTGACAAGTATTCACTATACTTTAGTTATTCACATCAATTATTGTACACCAGATTGTAATCAATGAAATTACCAAATAAGTTCAGTGTTATTATAGATCTAAAATCTTGAGATGGATGTATCTTATTGTAGCCAGCTGGCCCAGTGGCTTACCAGCTGGCCTGGAGTTTAACGACTCGCTTGCCGCGAGTTCAACCCCACCCGTACCGTGGTTTTACAATCGTGTCATTACTATTTCGTATGTCTTGAGATTGTATTGAGGTATTGTATCAAGGGGATAACTTTATCCTGTGGTCACTATAGCCAGTTTGGTGGAAGGAAGGTCCTGTTATCTCTGTAATGCTGTAAGATGTTTCGCCCTGCCATGAGAGGGTGAGCTGGGGGCGCACAGATTCTCGCTACCTTGCAGTAATTTAGTGGTGTTCGCCCAGGGCCCAGAGCCGGGCTGCCAGAGTACGGAAACTCTCCAAAGCTTTGAAAGGTATATCAAAGGTATAATTAGCAAACTTCTGGCAAGACAGCGATTGAATGAATAATGGTGATTTTTTTTTTTTTTGGTCGCCCTACCTTGGCGGGAGATGTCTGATTTGGTTAAGAAAAATATTCTTGTGTACAGTCTCTCTCTCTCTCTCTCTCACTCACTTTCACTCACACACACACACACAAAGACACGCGCAAAGAAAACGAGGCAGGAACCATACATAGCTTTAAGACGAGGTATGGTAAAGCTCACGGAGCAGGGAGAGAGAGAGGACCTAGTAGCGATCAGTGAAGAGGCGGGGCCAGGAGCCGAGTCTCAACCCCTGCAACCACAAATAGGTGAGTACACACCATGGTTATACCTTTAAATAATTTGCCATCAATTAAGCTTGAAATGTGTGATGAGAAATGTTGAGCGCAAAGAAAACGACGCTTAATACATTACTTCCTGTTGTGGGTGGTCTGTGGGCGTGGGCGTGTGGCTGTGCTGTGGGGTGATGCTGTGGGCGGGGTGCGTGAGGCTGCCTGGGGTGTGATGCGTGAGGCTGGGTGTGGGTGTGGTACGTGAGGTTGGGTGTGGTGCGTGATGCTGGGTGTGGTGCGTGAGGTTGGGTGTGGGTGTGGTGCGTGAGGCTGGGTGTGGATGTGGTACGTGAGGTTGGGTGTGGGTGTGGTGTGTGAGGCTGGGTGTGGATGTGGTACGTGAGGTTGGGTGTGGGTGTGGTGCGTGAGGCTGGGTGTGGATGTGGTACGTGAGGTTGGGTGTGGTGCGTGATGCTGGGTGTGGTGCGTGAGGTTGGGTGTGGGTGTGGTGCGTGAGGCTGGGTGTGGGTGTGGTGCGTGGGTTGGGTGTGATGCGTGAGGCTGGGTGTGGATGTGGTATGTGAGGTTGGGTGTGGTGCGTGAGGCTGGGTGTAGGTGTGGTGCGTGAGGTTGGGTGTGGGTATGGTGCGTGAGGCTGGGTGTAGGTATTGTGCGTGAGGCTGGGTGTAGGTATGGTGCGTGAGGTTGGGTGTAGGTATGGTGCGTGAGGCTGGGTGTAGGTATGGTGCGTGAGGTTGGGTGTGGGTATGGTGCGTGAGGCTAGGTGTAGGTATGGTGCATGAGGTTGGGTGTGGTGCGTGAGGTTGGGTGTGGGTATGGTGCGTGAGGCTGGGTGTAGGTATGGTGCATGAGGTTGGGTGTGGGTATGGTGCATGAGGTTGGGTGTGGGTGTGGTGCGTGAGGTTGGGTGTGGTGCGTGAGGCTGGGTGTGGGTGTGGTGCGTGAGGTTGGGTGTGGATGTGGTATGTGAGGTTGGGTGTGGTGCGTGAGGCTGGGTGTGGGTATGGTGCGTGAGGTTGGGTGTGGGTGTGGTTGACATGGAGTGGTGACAACATGTGTACATGACATAGTGTGGTGGTGAACTTGGCAGGTTGACGTGTCTGAGCCCTGAGTGACGCTACGTCATAACGCTGCACAGTGCTCCTGTTTACCAAACATCTGCTGGCACCCTCAGCCACATACGTAGCTTGGCAGGTGAAACAAGACAAGACCGCCAAAAAAAACAAGAGGAAAGAGAAGACTTTAACACTGTGGGTTAATAACCCAGGATAATACAAGCCAAGCAGTGTGGCTTATTCCAGTTGGGGGCTTTCGTCCAGGATGCGACCCATAACAGTCCACTAACACTCAGGTACCTGTGTACTGTTAGGCGACCAGAGGCAGCAGGTGTAAGTAGACTACCACTCAGGTATGTGTGTATGGCAGGTGTAAGTCGGAGTTGGTTGTTGATAAGACTTAATATGTAGACATAAGTGCTTAGTGAGTATAGTTATTCTCTCTCTTAAACTGAGGATGGAGGCTTAACCATTACATGCTTTGACTTACATGAACGAAGGATCGAGTCTTCACCATTACAATCTTTGACTTACATGAACGAAGGATCGAGTCTTCACCATTACAATCTTTGACTTACATAAACAGGATTGAGTCATAACAATTACATGAACGGAGATTCGAGTCTTCACTACTAGTCACGATGAGTGAACCACAGTGACAGAGAACTGAGCCTCTACTACTCCTTCCCCTACTGTTGGTGACGGTGATGTTGGTGGTGACGGTGATGTTGGTGGTGACGTTGACGGTGACGTTGGCGGTGACGGTGACGTTGGCGGTGACGATGATGTTACTGACTTCTACTGGTGTTAGTAACTGATAGTGTCTCACAAGTTAGTTTGGTACTCCAGCTCCCGCGTAATAATAATCTCCCTCTGCTTGCCTTGTAACTCTTGCAACTTGAAATATAAAGTTCAAAATAACTTTAGTCTTGTCTGCATCTATTATTGAAGCATAGTTCATCATTTAGATCAATTCTGTAAAAAATCTTCTGTAATATACCTTAAGCTTGGCCGAAATGTTCTGCATAATCATGGGCTTTCTGCACGCCTTCAAGGGTCAACCCATTCCTGTATAAACAATGTATCATGTGGAAATAAACTAATTTGAAATTTTGTGCATTGATCTAAGTGGAATTTTCAGGAAGAAATCCAAACATTTTTCTTCTTAGCCTTGTGTATCTGCCCCTCCCAGGTTATGGGCCCCCAAAATTTACACTAGACCCCCCTTTTATATAACTTAAGATACTAAATGAGGAACTTTTGCTGAATTATATATATATATATATATATATATATATATATATATATATATATATATATATATATATATATATATTATTTTTTTTTTTTTTTTTTTTTGGGGAAAAAATGCAACACGTTTCCTTAAAGAGCTGGGTTCCAGACTCATCGACACCACCAGGGACCCAAGGGCAGCCACGTTCATGTTCCAGCGTCTCAGCGTGGCCATCCAGAGGGGAAACGCATGCTGCATACTCGGCTCGCGTCCGGCTTCGGAGGAGCTGGAGGAGATTCATAATCTTTGACATATTGTACCATTGTATTCATGTTCATGTTTGTGTGTTTTATAAATGTATTCTGTCTATTAATAAAGCATTTATATGTATGTATGTGTGTATATAGGATGGGGTGGTAGGAGAAGTGGAATATTCAAACGGCTTCAGGAAGAAATCCAAATATTCTTCCTTGATGCCTTTTTATCCACTTCTCCGAGGCTATGGGTCCCACAATTTGCACCAGAGGTGGACCCCATCCTATATATATATATATAATATAA
Organism: Cherax destructor; assembly: GCA_009830355.1. Classification (NCBI taxonomy): domain Eukaryota; kingdom Metazoa; phylum Arthropoda; class Malacostraca; order Decapoda; family Parastacidae; genus Cherax; species Cherax destructor. Next base: position 61,998 of record WNWK01002717.1, read on the forward strand.
TGTGTGTGTGTGTACAGACTCCATTTGTACCGGAGAGACTCCACCAGTAGCGGAGGCTTTTCGGGCGTGGGACAACAGAAAGGATAGTAGAGCCAGTAAGGAGGGAGGGACTGAGGGTGGATGGGTAGTGGAGGGTGACAGCGTGCAGGCAGCTGTGTCAGGGACAGATAGTGTCAGTGTCACTCCACGCACACTTCCTTATCCCCCAGTCACTCCCCCTCCCCGCCTTTCTCTCTCTCCCAGAGAGAGAGGGAGAGAGAAAATATGTAATGATTGATGTTACCGACGAAGCAGTATTTGCGATCACCATACTCATCCTGTGTAGGGTAGGACAAGAACATATGTATACACAAAAGGCGTGAAAGACTCTAAAATGGATTATTAACAATTATATAAGGTATAAATATACACCTTATATTGCATCTATTAAAAACAAATTTACGAAACTTGCTAAAATGTGCAGTATATTGTTTTCCCTAACAAAATACCACGATATCTCACATTAATATAAGTTACTATATATTAGTCAATAAGAGGACAGTCATTCACATAGTGCTAGAGAGAGAGGGAGAATAAATTAATTTGTGATTTAGCTGCCGAAACGGCTAGTTTATTGTTCACATCATATCCATCTAGTGGATGATAGCGCAAGAACATATGGATACACAAAAGGCCTAGGAACTAGGCCCCAGAAAGGTTAACAGGAGTTCATCTGGATTTAGATCTACAGTTGACTTATCTGTTGAAAGCAAATTTAAAAAAAATTGCTTAATATGTCTGGTATCTTAGTTTCATTAATAAGATATCTTGACCATATCACCTAGGTTATTATACTGTCTGCCTCTATATTCCTCAACGAGTTGACAATTAAACAGATGATGTTCAAGATAGGGACCATAGGGCTGATCAGATTCTTTGCATTTGGTCTGATCATGTGTGTGTCTGCCAAACTGCCAGAAGTACTTGTAACCAAGCCTAAGCCTGGCGGCTACATCAGTCAGTCTGTTTAAATTGCAAGTTGTTCCATAAACATACTTATCTACCTTGTTATCACAGTGAGTGATAGGTCGACTCAGGCTTGTAACTGCATCCCTATGACATTGTTTCATTATCTTCTCTCATCATATTATTCCTGATTCTTGACACAAACACACCAAAAATTATATTCTACATTATCCTTCAGGGTACCTTTTCTTAACTGACTTATCAGATTTATTTTGATGGAGTAATCCAGTGTAGTGTGTCTTGGAATTGATAGAAACTGTACATTAAGAGGGAGAGAGAGAGAGAGAGAGAGAGGGGGGGGGCTTGGGAGCGGGGCCAGCACTTTCACTGGTGGTGTGACAGGTAGTGGCAGGACCCACCCCGCCTGAGTGACCAGAAGACTCGTCTGAGTGACACCAAGATCTGATAACTGCCAACCAGGCCACGATGGTGGTACCTCCAGCCTTTGGTGCTAACCCTCAGCCGCGATGGTGGTAGCTCCAGCCTCTGTTGCTATAGCCAAGCATGATGGTGGTAGCTCCAGCCTCTGGTGCTATAGCCAAGCATGATGGTGGTAGCTCCAGCCTCTGGTGCTATAGCCAAGCATGATGGTGGTAGCTCCAGCCTCTGGTGCTATAGCCAAGCATGATGGTGGTAGCTCCAGCCTCTGGTGCTATAGCCAAGCATGATGGTGGTAGCTCCAGCCTCTGGTGCTATAGCCAAGCATGATGGTGGTAGCTCCAGCCTCTGGTGCTATAGCCAAGCATGATGGTGGTAGCTCCAGCCTCTGGTGCTACCCCAGCCACTATGGTGGCTGGGTTGGTACGTTGGACTACGTGCGGCCAGCAGTAACAGCCTCGTTGATCAGGTCCTAATCCACTGGAAGGCCTGGTTATGGGCCGGGCCGCGGGAGCGTTGATCCCCGGAATACCCTCCAGGTAGGTAGACCCCAGCCATGTTGATGGTAGCTCTGGCGAGTGAGTCCTAAAACCCACAGACCAGTGTGTTAACCACTGGGCCAGGTGGCTCAAGTAAGATTCATCCAACTAGGTATAATTCTATACGCCATAGGGAAGTTAGCATGGGCCCCACAGTGATGGTGTATAGAAATATACCCAGTTGGAGGAATCTTATTAGAGCCACCTGGCCCAGTGGTTAACACACTGGCCTCTCAATTTTAGGACTCACTTGCCATGGGTTTAGACCTCACCTGTTTCCTGATTTGAGGCTATGTATGGATTGTCCCTCTGATGCTTCGATGTTTACGTCGTTCCACTTCCTGACCACTAAAGAAGTATTTCCTAGCATCTCTGTGACTCATCTGTGCTTGTAACTTTCAGCTGTGACCTCGTGTACCTGAGCCCCGAATCTCAGATTCTCCCTGTCCATCCTGTCCTGAGTATTTTGTACATCATAATCACGTTACCTCTGGTTCTTCTGTCCTCTGGTGTCGTCAGGTTGAGCTTCTCTAGCCTCTCCTCATAGTTCATATCCCTCAGCTCTGGGACTAGTTTCGCTGCAGACCTTTGCACTTTTTCCATCGTTATATGCTTTACCGCATGCGGGTTCCACACTGGCGCTGCTTACTCCAAGATGGGCCTGTTATATACCGTGTATAGGGTCGTCAATGCCTCCTTGTTGAGGTTCCTAAAAGCTAATCTTTAATTTGCCAGTCTTGCGTTTGCTGGAGCGGATATTCTGTTGATATGTGGCTCAGGCGAAATGCTGGGAACTATGTTCAACCCGAGGTCCTCTTTCAGGAAGGTTAAGTAAGTATATTTAAGTATAGATACACATAAGTAAAATCATCACACACATTAACATATGTGCAAATTACCTAGGATAACTCATGTCAAAGTGACTTATTTATATTGGGTCCTTGTAAAGGTTAGCAGCCTTTATCCCCCGAGCCTTAACAATGTTTCTGGACGTCTTTTTCCTTCTTCTTTGATTTTTAGAACTTTTGCGTTTCCTGGGTTTAAATCCAATAGCCACTTGTCAGAGCAATCGTGTAGCTTGTCCAGATGCAGTGGTGGTCTTTCCCGGTCTGCTTCTGTTTCATATGCTCCTCACTAGTTTCACGTCACATGCGAACAACAAGGACACCTCCTATCGTGTGTGTGTGTGTGTGTGTTAGTTACCATTTTGTTCTAGGCACATGTCGATTAGACACTAGGCCTGTTGTGTGTATGTGTGTGTGTGTGTGTGTGTGTGTGTGTGTGTGTGTGTAACGAAACACTTCGAAATGTTTCGGCCCCGCCGGGAATTGAACCCGGGCCCCGGTCCCTACGTGCGTGAAGCAAGAGCGCTAGCCACCATGCCATCTTGGCGTGTGTGTGTGTGTGTATACTCGCCTAGTTGTGGTTGCAGAGGTCGATTCACAGCTCCTGGCCCCGCCTCTTCACTGGCCGCTACTGGGTCACTCTCCCTGCGCCATGAGCTTTATCATACCTTTTCTTAAAGCTATGAATGGATCCTGCCTCCACTACATCACTTCCCAAACTATTCCACTTCCTGACAACTCTGTGACTGAAGAAATACTTCCTAACATCTCTGTGATTCATCTGAGTCTTCAACTTCCAACTGTCCCCCCTTGTTGCTGTGTCCCATCTCTGGAACATTCTGTCTCTGTCCACCTTGTCAATTCCTCTCAGTATTTTATATGTCGTTATCATGTCCCCCCTATCTCTCCTGTCCTCCAGTGTCGTCAGGTCGATTTCCCTTAACCTCTCCTCGTAGGACATACCCCTTAACTCCGGGACTAGTCTTGTTGCAAACCTTTGCACTTTCTCTAGTTTCTTTACATGCTTGGCTAGGTGTGGGTTCCAAACTGGTGCTGCATACTCCAATATGAGCCTAACGTACAGTGTACGATTCCTTATTAAGATATCAGAATGCTGTTCTTAGGTTTGCTAGGCGCCTGTATGCTGCAGCAGTTATTTGGTTGATGTGCGCCTCAGGAGATGTGCCTGGTGTTATACTCACCCCCAGATCTTTTTCCTTGATTGAGGCTTGTAGTCTCTGGCCCCCCTAGACTGTACTCCGTCTGCGGTCTTCTTTGCCCTTCCCCAATCTTCATGACTTTGCACTTAGTGTGGTTGAACTCCAGGAGCCAATTGCTGGACCAGACTTACAGCCTGTCCAGATCCCTTTGTAGTTCTGCCTGGTCCTTGTCCGATTGAATTCTCCTCATCAGCTTCACATCATCTGCAAACAGAGACACTTCGGAGTCTATTCCTTCCGTCATGTCGTTTACAAATACCAGAAACAGCACCGGTCCTAGGACTGACCCCTGTGGAACCTCACTCGTCACAGACGCCCACTCTGACACGTCACCACGTACCATGACTCGCTGTTGTCTTCCTGACAGGTATTCCCTGATCCATTGGAGTGCCTTCCCTGTTATTCCTGCCTGGTCCTCCAGGTTTTGCACTAATATCTTGTGTGGAACTATGTCAAACGCCTTCTTACAGTCCAAGAAGATGCAATCTACCCACCCCTCTCTTGTCTTACTGCTGTCACCCTGTCATAGAACTCCAGTAGGTTAGTGACACAGGATTTCCCGTCCCTGAAACCGTGTTGACTGTCGTTGATAAGCTCATTCCTTTCTAGGTGCTTCACCACTCTTCTGATAATCTTCTCCATGACTTTGCATACTATACATGTCAGTGACATTGGTCTGTAGTTAAGTGTTTCATGTCTGTCTCCTTTTTTAATTAAAAACTGGGACAACATTTGCTGTCTTTCATACCTCAAGTAGTCGCCCTGTTTCGATAGATGTGTTGAATATTGTTGTTAGTGGTACACACAGCGCCTCTGCTCCCTCTCTCAGGACCCATGGAGAGATGTCCGGCCCCATCGCCTTTGAGGTATCTAGCTCACTCAGCAGCCTCTTCACTTCTTCCTCGGTTGCATGTATTGTGTCCAGCACTTGGTGGTGTACCCCACCTCTCCGTCTTTCTGGAGTCCCTTCTGTCTCCTCTGTGAACACTTCTTTGAATCTCATGTTGAGTTCCTCACATACTTCGCGGTCGTTTCTTGTGTGTGTATATATGTGTGTATGTGTGTGTATGTATGTGTATGTATGTGTGTGTATGTATGTGTGTGTATGTATGTGTGTGTGTGTGTGTGTGTTACCATTTGTCCAAGGCACATGTCGGTTAGACACTAGGTGTGTGTGTGTGTGTGTGTGTGTGGTTATGTGTGTGTGTGGGTGTGTGTGTGTGTGTGTGTGGTTATGTGTGTGTGGGTGTGGGTGTGTGTGTGTGTGTGTGTGGTTATGTGTGTGTGTGGGTGTGTGTGTGTGTGTGTGTGGTTATGTGTGGGTGTGGGTGTGTATGTTTGAGTGGAAGAAGGGTCCAGGTATGGTCAGAGAATGTTTGTCAATTAAACAGAGATATACGTTCATCTGCACTATCTTTGTTTTTCCACGTGAGGTGATTCATACATGTCAATAGCAGAACAGGAATGTTGCTCCTTACCAGGCTTTGTGAGGCGCCTTGTGCACCGTTCTTGGGCCACCCCAGGGTCACCCGTGGGCCACTCTTGTAGGATGCCAGTGCTTTATGTTCGCTTGAACACTGTGCGCTTGTTCACTTATTGGAAAACAGAGATAGTTTAGTAACCTTGGTGATGTCAAGATATGTATATTAATGAAAGTAAGATACCAGACGTATTAAGCAAATATCCTAAATTTGGTTGCAACAGATAAGTCAACTGTCGATATAAATCTAAATGTATTCAAGTTAACCATTTTAAGGGGCCTAGTTACGAGGCCTTTTGTGGATTCATATGCTCTTGCGCTACCATCCACGTGATCGTTATAGTGCTTACAATACTCGTCAACTACCCGCTTTCTCTACACAGAAAAATCACCAGTGTCTTCACTCTACCAGGTTGAGTGTCTTCACTCTACCAGGTTGAGTGTCTTCATTCTACCAGGTTGAGTGTCTTCACTCTACCAGGTTGAGTGTCTTCACTCTACCAGGTTGAGTGTCTTCACTCTACCAGGTTGAGTGTCTTCACTCTACCAGGTTGAGTGTCTTCCGTCACTGTGAACAAGCAGCTCAGTAACAGTGTGTGAGGCAGACCACAACATTCAACAGAGGTTATATATGGTGATTAACACTGACAAGCATGTAAGAAAAACACACACGAGGTAAAAGTAGAACACATTAAGGCGACGTTTCGTCAACCAGTGAGTGGAGGGATGAAGTCACTTGTTCTTAATGTTCTACCTACCGGACGTGTCTTTGTTACGTAAATCTTGAGATGTTGTCACATTTCAGTGTTTCTCGGCTTCGAGGGGGTAAGATTATTTAGTTGCAGACACATATATATACAGTTATGTATGTGTAAATTACCTAGGATAACCCTAAAAAGTCAGACGTGACTTATTTCCATTGGGGTCCTTGTAATGTCTTATTATTTAAAGCTTAGCTGCAAGGAGATCAAGACGCTTCTGGTTATATTAGTCGATGTCTAATATAAGAATGAAGAAAATGAGAGACTCGTGTCTTAAGAGGCACGTAAGTTGTAGAGGTGTGAGCAAAGCTCATACCTCTACAACAACAATTGTACTCAAAGATTTGTTAAGTTATACCATGAATTAAGGAAAGATCCTGGACTTCACCTTACGAAACAGACAAAACAAATGCGATAGTAATTATGGACAAGGTAGATTATAGTGGAAAAATGAACATGTTTTAGAAGACGGAGGAACTTACGTGCTCTTAAATTTTCTTGTAATTTCCCCCCAGCTTCATGTTCCTCTAATTTGTTTTTTGTGGTTTTAGTTGTGACGTCCTCACGATCAGAAATTTTGGTCTTGTCATGAATATAACCTGTTCCGGGTTGGGAGGGTAGAAGAACCCTTGAAATCCGTCACAGGTAAGTCACGAGTATGTCAGCTTTGTAAGAGCAAGTCAATCTGTCCCACCCTGGAGTAGTAACTTTAGCGAGAGAGTTTCCTCCATTCTGCCTCTTCTAATCTCTCTCCCTCTCCTTCTCCCTCTCCTTCTCCCTCCCCTTCCTTCCGACCTCCATATAGTAAAATCCTGGTAAGATGTGTCATTGATCATAAAAATTCATGGGCAGTTCTCTGAGGTGGCGTGACTTACTGAGGCTCTGTGTTATGCCTTAATATATCCCATGAGCACACCTGAAGTCTACCCATCTCTCCTGGGATGATCCACGTACTGCCCTCCTACCACACCTGAAGTCTACCCATCTCTCCTGGGATGATCCAGGTACTGCCCTCCTACCACACCTGAAGTATACCCATCTCTCCTGGGATGATCCACGTACTGCCCTCCTACCACACCTGAAGTATACCCATCTCTCCTGGGATGATCCAAGTACTGCCCTCCTACCACACCTGAAGTCTACCCATCTCTCCTGGGATGATCCACGTACTGCCCTCCTACCACACCTGAAGTCTACCCATCTCTCCTGGGATGATCCACGTACTGCCCTCCTACCACACCTGAAGTCTACCCATCTCTCCTGGGATGATCCACGTACTGCCCTCCTACCACACCTGAAGTCTACCCATCTCTCCTGGGATGATCCACGTACTGCCCTCCTACCACACCTGAAGTCTACTCATCTCTCCTGGGATGATCCACGTACTGCCCTCCTACCACACCTGAAGTCTACCCATCTCTCCTGGGATGATCCACGTACTGCCCTCCTACCACACCTGAAGTCTACCCATCTCTCCTGGGATGATCCACGTACTGCCCTCCTACCACACCTGAAGTATACCCATCTCTCCTGGGATGATCCACGTACTGCCCTCCTACCACACCTGAAGTCTACCCATCTCCTGGGATGATCCACGTACTGCCCTCCTACCACACCTGAAGTCTACCCATCTCTCCTGGGATGATCCACGTACTGCCCTCCTACCACACCTGAAGTCTACCCATCTCTCCTGGGATGATCCACGTACTGCCCTCCTACCACACCTGAAGTCTACTCATCTCTCCTGGGATGATCCACGTACTGCCCTCCTACCACACCTGAAGTCTACCCATCTCTCCTGGGATGATCCACGTACTGCCCTCCTACCACACCTGAAGTCTACCCATCTCTCCTGGGATGATCCAAATACTGCCCTCCTACCAAACCTGAAGTCTACTCATCTCTCCTCCTAGGATCCTGGAGTCTACCTGGAGGGTGTTCCGGGGATCAACGCCCCCGCGACCATGGTTTTGGGGGTCAGTGCTCCATGGCCCAGTCCCAGACCAGGCCATTCATCAACACCTGGGCATCTTTATTGAGAAATATTTCGCCAACCAATAAACTTTTTCTCTATTAAACAGAAAAAGCCGTTGGTTGGCAAAATGTCTTATAAAGTAAGATACCCACCAGGTGTTGTACATAAGTCGTATACATCAGACAAAAGTTGTCTTAGAATCCAGTGCCCTCGAGGGTAAGAAGGGGCTTTGATCCACAGTAATAATACAGTAAGCTCTCTTATAAAGTATAAGCTCTTTTATACAGTAAGCTCTCTTATAAAGTATAAGCTCTTTTATACAGTAAGCTCTCTTATAAAGTATAAGCTCTTTTATACAGTAAGCTCTTATAAAGTATAAGCTCTTTTATACAGTAAGCTCTCTTATAAAGTATAAGCTCTTTTATACAGTAAGCTCTCTTATAAAGCTCCTCTACATACTGCGTTTTTTTAAATGCTATTTAAAAAAAGTGCATCCAAAATGTGAAAAAATGTCATAGTATGTGCTATTCAGTTTTGGACGAACTTTTTCTACATGGAGGATGTTCCGGGGGTCAACGCCCCCACGGCCCAGTCCTTGACCAGGCCTCCCAGTGGATCAGGGCCTGATCAACCAGGCTGTTACTGCAGGCCGCACGTAGTCCAATGTACGAGCCACAGCCCGGCTGATCGGATACTGATTTTAAAGGTATCTGTCCAGCTCCCTCTTGAAGGCAGCCAGAAATTGCACTTGCAAAAGAATCACACTCTATAGATCAGCTTAATAAGAGAGATTCCTGAAATAAAAATACTGAGAGTCTAGTAAGCATGAGGTTGAATGACCAGCCTCTGCCCCTCTTCCATCCCCCTCCCCCATTCATCCGTCTCACTCACCGGCCACCCGAAATATTTTCTGAGACATAAACACAAGAGGTGGCCTCAAGGGCCTCTCCCAGGGGCGTCTTGAAGGAGCCTCCTCGGAACCTTCAAACAATCACTCAGTAAAAATCCCCAGTGAGGGCCATCACAGCCCTTGGTGGCTGCTCCAGCCCTCCCCAGCTGCTGTAAATACAAGATACCAACACAATGGTTGCTAAGAGGGCCTGGGGTGGTGTGTGTTTGCATGTGTGTGTTTTTGTGGTTGTGAATGTCTGTGTTTGTATATGTTTGTGTGAGTATTGATGTTTTTTTTTTGTCTAGATTGTTTATAATTTTCCTTTATTTTCTACTTTATCGTTTTTCTATACACATACACTGTATATAATGCAGCTACAAGTAATGTCAGAAATATAAATTATTATCATTTCTTTTTCTTTGGTTTAATTTCCATATTCGTCACAATTTCTGAGATGAATATCCCACACAAGTTTGCTTCACTGAGTGATGATGCCTCGTATACGAGGCTAAAAGTTGCTTCAGCTGAGTGATGGTGCCTCGTATACGAGGCTAAAAGTTGCTTCATTGAGTGTTTATGCCTCGTATACGAGGCTAAAAGTTGCTTCAACTGAGTGATGATGCCTCGTATACGAGGCTAAAAGTTGCTTCAACTGAGTGATGATGCCTCGTATACGAGACTAAAAGTTGATTCAGCTGAGTGATGCCTCGTATACGAGGCTAAAAGTTGCTTCATTGAGTGATGATGCCTCGTATACGAGGCTAAAAGTTGCTTCAACTGAGTGATGATGCCTCGTATACGAGGCTAAAAGTTGCTTCAACTGAGTGATGATGCCTCGTATACGAGGCTAAAAGTTGCTTCAACTGAGTGATGATGCCTCGTATACGAGGCTAAAAGTTGCTTCAGCTGAGTGATGATGCCTCGTATACGAGGCTAAAAGTTGCTTCAACTGAGTGATGATGCCTCGTATAGAGGCTAGAAGTTGCTTCAGCTGAGTGATGATGCCTCGTATAGAGGCTAGAAGTTGCTTCAGCTGAGTGATGATGCCTCGTATAGAGGCTAAAAGTTGCTTCAACTGAGTGATGATGCCTCGTATAGAGGCTAGAAGTTGCTTCAACTGAGTGATGATGCCTCGTATAGAGGCTAGAAGTTGCTTCAGCTGAGTGATGATGCCTCGTATACGAGGCTGAAAGTTGCTTCAGCTGAGTGATGATGCCTCGTATATACGAGGCTAAAAATCTGCCAGGCTATTTATTTAAATTTCAGTAATAAAACTCAGGTTATTGTAGCTTATTGTCTAAGGTATTCTAGCATTTTGTCTGAGGTTATTGTAACATTTTTCTCTTATGTTAATAATTTTTGTCTTGAAGTTGTTATAGTATTTTTTTCTTATTATAGTATTTTTGTCTTATATTATTTTTCTCTTGAGGTTATTATAGTATTTTTGTTTTGAGGTTATAGTTCTTTTGATGTTGTTATCCATAATATAATAAGTTACTGCTGTATTTTCTTCAAGATTGATGGACTGAACACATCGACTCCAGGCTGAGGGACTGATTACCTCAAACTCCTCCTCTCCTTACAACTTCCTGCTTTTTATTGGACTGATGAAGACACTGTGTGGCGAAACATTTCCTCATTAAAGATACCCAAGTGTTGCACACGTGTCTAATTTACCAATTACCAGTGTCTTCAGCTCTCTTCAGAATCCGGCCAACAGTTGACTTTGCTAGGCTCAAATCTTCGGTGATCTGTCTGATTCTCAAATCGGCATATTTTCTAAGAGCAACAATACTTGCACGCTTCCTAGGTGTAACACCCATCATGAATTTCTGCAGTAATGATGAATTGAAGGAGAGAATTTGGTGAAACCACATTCACTCACAAAGCATGCTTGCAGGAATAGCCTTACAGAACAACAGAAGTCGTTAGCAAATTCCTCTGAAAAAAAAATTATGCAGGAGACCAAGACATATGAGATAATCATAAAACTTATTCGTACCAATTAATTTGCACACTGCAGTACATAACCTTGTTTACCACACTGCTTTATTCAGAGAGGCTATCTGTCTTCCATCAAGGCTGACGGACTGATTACTTTTAACTACCTCAACACTTCTACTGTTTCCAGGATTGTAATTTGCCTTTGTATTCGACTAATGAAACCTGACATGCAGGGGAAACATTCATAAAGATACCTAAGTGTTGCACAAGTGGCTTCCTCACATCACACATCACTAACACACACCAGTGATATCACACACCAGTAACTTCACACACCCAGTAACTTCACACACCCAGTAACTTCATACACCCAGTAACTTCACACACCCAGTAACTTCACACACCCAGTAACTTCACACACCCAGTAACTTCACACACCCAGTAACTTCACACACCCAGTAACTTCACACACCCAGTAACTTCACACACCCAGTAACTTCACACACCCAGTAACTTCACACACCCAGTAACTTCACACACCCAGTAACTTCACACACCCAGTAACTTCACACACCCAGTAACTTCACACACCCAGTAACTTCACACACCCAGTAACTTCATACACCAGTAACTTCACACCCAGTAACTTCACACACCCAGTAACTTCACACACCCAGTAACTTCACACACCCAGTAACTTCACACACCCAGTAACTTCAACACCAGTAACTTCACACACCAGTAACTTCAACACCCAGTAACTTCACACACCCAGTAACTTCATACACCCAGTAACTTCACACACCCAGTAACTTCACACACCCAGTAACTTCACACACCCAGTAACTTCACACACCCAGTAACTTCATACACCCAGTAACTTCATACACCCAGTAACTTCATACACCAGTAACATCATTCGCCAGTTTTTCTAGTCTGATCTTCCTGCTGCTGCTGCTGCTATTTCCGCTCCCCGACCAGTATTCTTGATGCTAGTGCTCCCTCTCCCCCTCTATTCTTGCTGCTGCTGCTGCTGCTGCTGCTGCTGCTGCCGCTGCTAGTGCTGCTGCCGCTGGTGCTGCTGCTGCGAGGTAGGAGGGAGGGAAGGTGAGTCATGGAAGGCAGTAGCTGACAAAGGAGCAGTAACGGCCGACACTTGGGAAGATATCACACATTGTGAGTTATGTCACCACCCTTCACCTTCACCAACACACCTTTGTTGTGACACCCATCCCCATCCCCCCTTCTCTTAGTGGTGTGACGCCCATGCCCCCATTTCTAAATGGTGTGGCACCCATCCTCAGTGTAATACGACTGTGAACAGTTGTGACCCACCTGTACATTGCAGTGACCTGCTGTGCCCACAGCGGTATTCTTAGTGAAGTGTCTCGGCTCATCCTGAGAGATTTCATTACCTTATGTATGCAGTCCGTCCTGTGTGATGACAGGGAAACATAGTTGTCATATAGAATAGCGTTGACCCCCAAAACACCTTCCAGGTATATACTATGTTATAGAACAGTGTAGCTGAACACTGCTTGTGTTCCCACAATGTACATAAAATAGCGTTGCAGTAAACTGCGGGTGTTCTCAATTTTAATAAAATCAAAACAGTGCAATGACCCCTTCCCCAACCGATCTTCCCCTCCCTAGCTCTTCTCCCACCTCTCCCTTGCCGTTCCCCCACCCCACCCTCAGAAGAGTTCCATGGGTGGTCGTGCGAGTGTTTATCATCAGTTATGGTTGACCTTGGAAGCATCACCTTGCCTGCCCGCTACAATGTTTATGATTATCCTAGTCTATCCTCCTTGCTTTGAGTGCATTATTACCCAGGATTTGTCGTGTCACCTTGACTTGTGGCACTCCCCTCTATCTCTTGTGATCTTTTTTTATTTATTTTCATTTTTTCTTCAGTAAGATTAGCGTTGGTGTGTGTGTGTGTGTGTGTAATCGCCTATATGTGGTTGTAGAGGTCGAGTCACAGCTCCTGGCCCCGCCTCTTCGCTGGTCGCTACTAGGTCCACTCTCTCCCTTGTCGTTCCTCTTCTTAAAGCTATATATGGATCCCGCCTCTATCACTTCACTCTCCAGATTGTTCCACTTCCTGACAAACTCTAAGTCTGAAGAAATACTTCCTATCATCCCTATAACTCATCTGAATTTTCAACTTCCCGTCCCCTGGCTTCGTAAGCCCTTCCTTGTTCAGGTCATTCCACTGCCTTACCTCTCTGAGGCTGAAAAAAATATTTCCTGATATTCTTGAGTCATCTGTGGTTTTAACTTACAACTATGCCCTCGTGTACTTGTTTCCCACCTCTGGTACAGCCTATCCCGGTTCACCCTATCAACTCCTCTGGGTAGGGGCTGCCCCAGAATTTTAATGTTACGTTGGCTTATGGGTGAGTATTTGGTTAGAAAGGAGGGGCTAGGAGACGTTTTGAAGAAGTGTTATTATTACCATATTTATCTTTGGGGGTTGAAGCTCCCAAGCCCCCTCTGGCTATGGCACTGCCTCTGAGTATTTTGTATGTTGTTATCATGTCTTCCCTGTCCCTTCTTTTCTGTTAATATCATCAGATTTAGCTCCTTTAGTCTCTCCTCGTAGCTCATTTTCCTCAGCTCTTGGACTTTTCTCTTTATGAACCTCTGTATTTTTTTCCAGTTTCTTGACATGTTTGATCAGATCATTTGCACTGCTGAGGTGGATGAGTTTCTGAACATGCTTCGCATTAGTGGACAGTGCTGGGTACTGTGTTTACCTCACACACTCACACAACCCGACATAGAACTGCAGGAGGCCAAGAGAAGAATATGAAGAGAGCAACAGAGCAATGGTGGACACACTAGCTGAGGTGGCCAGAAGAGCTCACACGGGTAGAGCAAAATTACTAGTTATGGGTGATTTCAATCACAAGGAGATTGAGGAAAACCTGGAGCCACATGGGGGTCCCGAAACATGGAGAGCCAAGATGATGGATGTGGTACTGGAAAACCTCATGCATCAACATGTTAAGGACACTACCAGAGAGAGAGGGGAGGATGAACCAGCAAGACTGGACCTCATTCACCCTGAGTAGCTCGGACATCACATATGAAAGGCCCCTCGGAGCTAGTGATCACGTGGTTCTGAGCGTTGAATATATAGTAGTTACAAATGGAGAGGGTGACATGAGTAGGATGGGAAAACCCAAACTACAAAAAGGGGGACTACACAGGCAAGAGGAACTTCTTGCAGGAGGTTCAATGGGAAAGAGAATTGGTAGGAAAATCAGTAAACGAAATGATGAACTACGTGACGACAGAATGCAAGGAGGCAGAGGAAAGGTTTGTTCCCTAGGACAATAGAAATAATGGGAAGACCAGAACGAGCCCTTGGTTTACCCAAGGGTGTAGGGAGGCAAAAGCTAAGTGTGCTAGAGAAGGGAAATAGTACAGAAGACAAAGACCCAGGAAAATAAATAGATTAGTTGAAGAGCCAGAAACGACAGTACGAAAACGACATAGCATCGAAAGTCAAGTCTGACCCGAAGCTGTTGTATAGCCACATCAGGAGGAAGACAACAGTCAAGGACCAAGTAAACAGGCTGAGGAAAGAAGGTGGGGAGCTCACAAGAAACGACCAAAAAGTATGTGAGGAGCTCAACATGAGATTTAAGGAAGTATTTACAGTGGAGACAGAAAGGACTCAGGAAAGTCAGAATAGGGGGGTATACCAACAAGTGCGGGATGAAATACACAACCGAGGAAAAGATGAAGCTGCTAAGTCAACTTGATACCTCAAAGGCGGTGGGACCGGACAACATCTCTACGTGGGTCCTTAGAGAGGGAGCAGAGACGCTGTGTGTGCCACTGATAACAATTTTCAACACCATCGAAACTAGGCAACTACCTGAGGTATTGAAAGAAAGGAGACAGACACGAGGCACTAAACTACAGACCAGTGTCACTGATGTGTATAGTATGCAAAGCCATGGAGATTATCAGGAGGAGAGTGGTGAAGTACTTGGAACGGAACAAGCTTATAAACGACAACCATCACGGATTCAGGGAAGGAAAATCATGTGTCACAAACCTACTGGAGTTTTATGACAAGGTAACGGAAGTAAGACACAAGAAAGAGGGGTGGGTAGATTGCATTTTCTTTTCTTTGACTGCAAGAAGGCCTTCGACACAGTTCCTCACAAGAGATTAGTGCAAAAGCTAGAGAACCAGGCACGCATGACAGGAAGGGCACTGCAATGGATCAGAGAATACCTGACAGGGAAGCAACGACGAGTCATGGTACGTGACGAGGTGTCAGAGTGGGCGCCTGTGACGAGCGGGGTTCCACAAGGGTCACTCCTAGGATCAGTGCTATTTTTGGTATACGTGAATAACATGACGGAAGGGATAGACTCAGAAGTGTCCCTGTTTGCAGATGATGTGAAGTTAATGAGAATTAAATTGGATGAGGGTCAGGCAGGACTACAAAGAGACTTGGACAGGCTGAAGGCCTGGTCCAGCAACTGGCTACTCGAATTTAACCCCGCCAAATACAAAGTCATGAAGATCGGGGAAGGGCAAGGAAGACCGCAGACAGAGTATAGGCTAGGTGGCCAAAGGCTGCAAACCTCACTCAAGAAAAAGGATCTTGGGGTGAGTATAATACCGAGCACATCTCCTGAGGCGGACATCAACAAGATAACTCCTGCAGGCCATGGGCACCTAGCAAACCTGAGAATAGCCTTCCGATAATTCAGTAAGGAATCGTTCAAGACTCTGTACACCGTGTACGTCAGGCCCATACTGGAGTATGCAGCACCCGTTTGGAGCACGTCAAGAAATTGGAGAAAGTGCAAAGGTTTGCAACAAGATTAGTTCCAGAGCTAAGGGAAATGTTCTACGAAGAAAGGTTAAGGGAAATCGGCTTGACGACGCTGGAGGACAGGAGGGTTAGGGAAGATATGATAACGACATACAAAATATTGCGAGGAATTGACAAGGTGGACAGAGACAGGATGTTCCAGAGATGGGACACAGAAACAAGGGGTCAAAATTTGAAGTTGAAGACTAAGATGATTCAAAGGGATGTTAGGAAGTATTTCTTCAGTCACAGAGTGGTCGGGAAGTGGAATAGTCTGGAAAGTGACGTAGTGGAGGCAGTAACCATACATAGTTTTAAGACGAGGTTTGATAAAGCTCATGGACCAGTTAGAGAGAGGACCTAGTAGTGATCAGTGAAGAGGCGGGGCCAGGAGCTATGAATCGACCCCTGCAACCACAAATAGGTGAGTACTCTCTGCAGTGAGATGTGTGTGAACGCTCTACTATGATATAATTCGTTGTTCTTTATCTGCGCATTTCACCCCCACACTTGAGTGTGTTTCACCAGAGTGACAGTGATGGCAGACCCTGCCTGATAAACTCTCTCAAGTGTACGGATGCCAAAAGCACACAGATTATCACGTTGGCACTTGACGGCGGAACCTTTGTCACTCTTCTCCTCCTCCTCCTCCTCCTCTTCTTCCTCCTCCTCTTCCTCCTGCTCCTCTTCCTCCTCCTCCTCCTCCTTCCCTTCTCTTCCTTTAATTCTCTTCTGCGTATATATCACAGGAGACTATCAACACGAAACTTGATAAGAATCTTCAGGAGGCGCCTGATCAAGCAGTCTGTGGTGGTGTATGATGGTTGCAAGCAGCAGTAGCACCAGCGCACAGTGTCATCTCTACAGCAATGCAGAAGGACAGTTTTCTTAGTCTTTACAGAATGCAAATATGATTGTTGTGAAGCACGAGGTAGTTTGAGCATTGTATGTGGCTGCCACTACACTGTAAACTGGAGAAGCATCTTCAGTATATTAGTATAATCGGTACTCGTCAGTGTCTCACGACGGATTTGACGCTTTCCTTTCTAAGTCGCGTGTCCTGGGAGAGTAGGGGACACCAGGTTCTGAGGGAGGCGGGAGCACCAGGTCCTGAGTGAGAGGGTGACGTTTGGTCCTGGGGGAGAGAGTGACCCCAGGTCCTCAGGGAGAGGGTGACGCTTGGTCCTGGGGGAGAGAGTGACCCCAGGTCCTCAGGGAGAGGGTGACGCTTAGTCCTGGGGGAGAGAGTGACCCCAGGTCCTCAGGGAGAGGGTGACGCTTAGTTCTTGCGATCTCTGGACGTCACCAGACTGCCCCTCTGAGAACCACCACTGAAAGCTACCACTGAGAGCCACATCAGAGCCATTGAGAGCCACCTCCAAACTTTCCAATGGATACAAAGAAAAGTTCATTACTGGCCGCTGATCCACCACCATCCTGGACCCTCTTTCCTGCTGTCCTTATCTGCCCTCACACACACACACACACACACACACACACACACACACACACACACACACACACACACACACACACACACACACACACACACACACACACACACACACACACACACACACACACACCGAACACAAACACACACACCACACACACACACACACACACACACACACACACACACACACACACACACACACGAACACGTGTACACATGTGTACACATGGCTTTAGGAAGCGATGTAGTGGAGGCAGGCTCTATACATAGCTTTAAGCAGGGGTATGATAAAGCTCATGGCGCAGTAGCGGCCAGTGAAGAGGCGGGGCCAGGAGCTTTGAATCGACCCCTGCAACCACAACTAGGTGACTACAACTAGGTGAGTACACACACACACTGTACACCGTGTACGTCAAGCCCATACTAGAATATGCAGCACCAGTCTGGAACCCACACCTGTTCAAGCACATAAAGAAACTAGAGAAAGTGCAAAGGTTTGCGACAAGGTTAGTTCCACAACTCAGGGGTCTGTCCTATGAAGAAAGGTTGAGGGAAATAGGACTAGCAACACTGGAGGAAGAAGGGTCAGAGGAGACATGATAACGACATACAAAATACTGCGGGGAATCGACAAGGTAGACAGTGACAGGATGTTCCAGAGAGGGAACACAGAAACAAGGGGACACAACTGGAAGCTGATGACTCAGATGAGTCAAAGGGATGTTAGGAATCATTTCTTCAGCCACAGAGTAGTCAGGAAGTAGAATAGTCTAGAGAAAGATATAGTGGAGGCAGGAACCATACATAGTTTTGAGACGAGGTATGATAAAGCTCATGGAGCAGGGAGAGCAGAGACCCAGTAGCGGACAGCGAAGAGGCGGGGCCAGGAGCTGAGTCTCGACCCCTGCAACCACAATTAGGTGAGTACACACACACACACACGTACGTTATCGTACAGTAACCAATATACATGGCAGGGAAAGACGCAGATGAATCACAGCTACGTCAGTTTCTCTCACATCTTGGTAAATGGAACACACTAGATGATAATGATGGACTAGGCAGATACCATACACAGTTGCAAAAGTAGGTATGATCGGGTTTTAAATGACTCGATCCCCTCAAGGGATGTTCTTGATGCTGGTGAAGGGTTCTTGATCTAGGGCATTGGATCTGTCCTCCAATTCCTTGGATTAAGCCTGAAGGCCTTCCATCCCCCCTTCCCTACAGGCGCTGTATAATCCCTATGGGTTTAGCGATCCCTATGATAAAGAAATCGATAAAGACGATGGGCAAGAATTAAGAGCAGGTGCCAGTAGCTATGAATCAACCCTTCCAGTACACCTAGGCGAGTGTACACACCTCCATGTTAGACAGGCTTGGAATATGCAACAGGTGTGCGGCTTGCTCACTTAAAACCAAAATTTGATATTATATACGAAGCTGTGAGCGCGTATCTGTGAACACATGTATGTAAGTTTATTTAAGTACAGGTACACATAAGTACAATTATAAATTACCTAGGATAACCAAAAAAATATCAAAGTAATTTGTTTTCATGGTGTCCTTTACTTATTTCTATTGTTGTCCTTGGCTTATTTCCATTGGGGTCCTTGGCTTATTTCCATTGGGGTCCTTGACTTATTTCCATTGGGGTCCTTGACTTAATTTCATTGGGGTCCTTGACTTATTTCCATTGGGATCCACGAACTCTCTCGAGTACAAACGTTCGTGTACACATCCACAAAAACATGCATTTGCGAATTGTGGTGTGGGTGGGGGGGTGGTGAACTCTGCCACACAACAACACTGGAAGAGAGTATCTGCCTCACCCCAGGGACGGCAGTGATATTCCCAGCACTGCCAGACCGCTAGCATCGTGCTGGACACTTTGCACTTATCACTTGTGCTCCGTCACTCAGGATTAAGGAGGTAAGTGTTATCTGGTGGTTTGAGCGCGTCAAGTGCACGCGAGCAGCCGCTAGGGAGGTGTCGTTGCTCGCGCTCTGGCTACCGCTAGAAAGGCTTCGTTATCTCGAAACTTTACACTGGAATCCGTAAAGTTAAGGTGGTAATGTGCTGAAAACTCTCAGACGCGCTTGCACACACACACACGAGCTATGACTCGACCCCTGCAGCCACAATTAGATGAGTACGCACCCACACGCATACCCACCTACCTACCTTTAAGAAGAAATGCGATAAAACTCTAGGAGTAGGGAGAAACTGAACCTAGTAGCGACCAGCGAAGAGGCGGGAAGGAAGGGTCAGAAGCTTTGACTCGACCACTGCAACCACAACTAGGTGAGTACACTCTCTCTCTCTCTCTCTCTCTCTCTCTCTCTCTCTCTCTCTCTCTCTCTTCTCTCTCTCTCTCTCTCTCTCTCTCTCTTTTCTCTCTCTCTCTCTTCTCTCTCTTCTCTCTCTTTCTCTCTCTCTTTTTCTCTCTTCTCTCTCTCTCTCTCTCTCTCTCTCTCTCTCTCTCTCTCTCTCTCTCTCTCTCTCTCTCTCTCTCTCTCTCTCTCTCTCACCTCCCTTGAATACAAAGGGTTATACACACCATTATTTCGTTTTGTGTTGCTGTACATTATATTACATATCTCAGAGGATCGATTTAGGAGGAAGATTATCGTCTCCTCGACCCTCTTCTTTCATTACCATACAACATTATTATATTCCTGGGGAAGCGGTAAACTCGTATGGCTGATGCAGAATGGCAGGCGACTACGTTGTATCCTTGGAAGGGGAAAGGCAAGACTAATAAAAGTGACAATACCGTGGCTGGAATAACGTACCAAACACCGGGACCGACCGAAGCTGTATCATAAGTTTCTTAGTGAGAGGGAAGGTAGTTCAGTGTTTGAACTAAGGCATTTTAAACTTCTTAATTGCGGGTTCTTGGTGATTGGGAAGGTAATTCAGAGTCTCTGAACCAAGGCATCTTGAACGGTGACTACATGCCAGTTTCTGCGAGGCTGGACGCTCCCTATGTTTCTCAGGGTGTGTGTGGCAGGTACCCTGGGCTTGTGTGGCCCTGAATACCCCTGTACGACCCACAGTCTGTAAGGGCGAGGGAATTTTAACTTTTTGCGATTTAGTTTTGAATGTGCTTTGATGTTTGCTTTGAATCATGGTTTTCTTTCACGTGATTATATTTGTTTGGTGTTGTTGTGATTCCTTCTTTTTAAACCATACCACGGGTGGGGTTAGAACCCGCGGTCAGAGAGTCGGTCTGGTGTTTTATGACTGATCGTCGGTTCTAACCCCGTCTGTGGTATGGTTTGTTTGCAATCGTGTCATTACGATTTTGTGAGTCATTCCTTCTTTTTTCTCTCCATGAAACACTCTCTTAGTTCTCTCGCTCTCACTCCACTCACTATCTTCTCATTCACTCTCTTCTTAATCTCATCCCACTTTCTTCTCTCATCCCACTCACTGTCTTCTCACTCTTATCCCACTCACTATCTTCTCGCTCACTATATTCTCATTCACTCTCTTCTTAATCTCATCCCACTCACTGTCTTCTCACTCTCATCCCACTCACTGTCTTCTCACTCTCATCCCAATCACTATTTCTTCATTATCATCCCATTAACTCTTTTAGTTCATTTCACTTCCATCCCTCTCACTCTAATTCAAAACTCCATCATCCCACTCGGAGTTTTATTTCACTCTCATCCCACTCTCTCGTCACACACACACACACTTATCCAGCTCACCACCATACGAAGCTAGGTACGTAACGAGATACGAAGCGAGGCCAGTGGATAGCCCACTGGCTTGGCAGTTTAAGGACTGGCTTGCTCTGGATTCAAAGCCCCACACACTCTGAGTTATATAGTATTTAAATTTTCTAAGTCAACTGTAATCTCAGTTGTTAATAATGCACAAATGTATTGTTATCTTTATGAATAATCAGTTTTTGTTTGTATTCCAGGTGAGTGTTGATGTGTTGGTGGCTGAGTGACTAGTGACTTAAGGTAAGTGTGTGTGTGTGTGTGTGTGTGTGTGTGGACTCACCTATATGTGGTTGCAGGGGTCGATTTACAGCTCTAGCCCCGCCTCTTCGCCAGTCGCTACTAGCTCCACTCTCTCCCTGCTCCAAGAGCAGTATCTTGTGTGTGTACTCACTCGTCTAGTTGTGGTTGCAGGGGTCGAGTCACAGCTCCTGGCCCCGCCTCTTCACTGGTCGCTATTAGGTCACTCTTCCTGCTCCATGAGCTTTATCATGCCTCTTAAAGCTATGTATGGATCCTGCCTCCACTACATCAGTTCCCAGACTATTTCACTTCCTGGCAACTCTGTGACTGAAGAAATACTTCCTAACATCCCTGTGATTCATCTGAGTCTTCAACTTCCAACTGTGTCCCCTTATTGCTTAGTCCCATCTCTGGAACATCCTGTCTCTATCCACCTTGTCAATTCCTTTCAGTATTTTATATGTCGTTATCATATTTGCCCTATCTGTCCTGTCCTCCAGTGTCGTCATGTCGATTTCCCTTAATCTCTCCTCGTAAGACATGCCCCTTAGCTCCGGGACTAGTCTTGTTGCAAACCTTTACACTTTCTGTAATTTCCTTACATGCTTGGCTAGGTGTGGGTTCCAAACTGGTGCTGCATACTCCAATATAGGCCTGACATACACGGTGTACAGGGTTCTGAACGATTCCTTATTGAGATGTCGTAATGCTATTCTTAGGTTTGCTAGGCACTCATATGCTGCAGCAGTTATTTGGTTGATGTGCACCTCAGGAGATGTACCCGGTGTTATACTTACCCCAAGATCCTTTTCCTAGACTGTACTCCGTCTGTGGTCTTCTTTGCCCTTCCCCGAATCTTTATGACTTTGCACTTGGTGGGGTTGAACTCCAGGAGCCAGTTTCCTGACTAGGCCTGCAGCCTGTCCAGATCCCTTTGTAGTTCTGTCTGATCCTCGTCCGATTGAATTCTTTTCAACTTCACATCATCTGCAAACAGGGACACTTCTGAGTCTATTCGGTCATGTCGTTAACATACACCAGAAACAGCACCGGTCCTAGGACTGACCCCTGTGGAACCCCGCTCGTCACATGCTCCGAGCCACAGAGGGCGAGTCTCAGCTCCTGGCCCCACCTGTTCGCTGGTCGCTACTAGCGACCTGTGCGTGCGTGTGTCTGTGTATCCGTGTGCGTGTATATGTATATATAGTATGTATACTCACCTGCATGTTGTGGCAGGGGTCGAATCCTAGCTCCTGGCCTCTCCTCTCAACTTTCCACATGCCAGATTCACTCCCTCCTTACCTCCTGAGCTCCATCGTACCTGCTCATAAAACTGTGTGTGAAACCTGCAACCACCACTTCCTCAATGAGATCATTCCCTTTCCTGATCACTCTGAGACTGCAGAAATACATCTCTGCGGCTTCTCTGGGACTTAAACTTCCACCTGTCTCCTTGAATACCTGTTTCTCGCCTCCCAAACAACCTGTCCCGGTCTACCCTATCGATTCCTCTATTTTATATTGTTGTTGTCATGTCTTTGCTGGTTCTTCTGTCCTCCAGTGTCGTTAGATTCGGCTCCGTTAGCTCTAGAACTAGCCTTGTTGCATATTCGTGCACATTCTCCAGCTTCTTAGCAACTTGCAATGTAAACAGATTGACTGATATTGTAGTAGTCAGACTTAAGATTGGTTACAAGAATTTCTGACAATTTGACAGACACACAGATGATCAAGCCAAATGCAATATATGTAGCCAGCCCTGTGTCATTGTCTTGAACACTATGCGCTATATTATTCACTTATTGAGGAATATATGTAGCCAGCCCTGTGTCATTGTCTTGAACACTATGCGCTATATTATTCACTTATTGAGGAATATAGAGATAGTATAATAACATATGTGATAATTCAAGAAAACTTATTAATACAAATAAGATAGATACCAGACATATTAAGCAAATTTCCTAAATTTCCCTGTAACAGACAAGTCAACTGTAGATCTAAATCCGGATGTTCTACTGTTAACCTTTTTTTGGGTCTAGTTCCTAGGCCATTTGTGTATCCATATGTTCTTGCGTACCCTCCACAGGATGGATATGAGGTGCACAATAAACTAGACGCTTTCCTGGCAAAATCTTATCTAATCTTAGCATGCTTGCTCACGTGTGGGCTCCATGCTGGTGCTTCATACTTCAAGATGGGCCTTACATATATCGTATAGTGTGTGGTGAACCACTGTTAAAACTCCTGAAATGTAATCTTAGATTTGACAGACGCGCAATTGATTCAGATGCGAGCCTCTAGCGATATGACTCACGAAATCGTAATTACACGATTGCAAACAAACCATACCACGGGTGGGGTTCGAACCCGCGGTCAGTGTGTCTCAAAACTGGACGGTCTGGAGTTTTGAGACTCTCTGACCGCGGGTTCGAACCTCACCCGTGGTATGGTTTCTCTAGCGATATGCTCTTGTGTTATGCTCACCCTGAGGTCCTTTTCAAGTGAGGTTTGCAGTCTTTGTCCCCCCAAGCCTGTACTTCGCCTTTGGTCTTCTTTGCCCTTCCTACCTCAGTTTTTATAACTATGTATTTCCTGGGGTTGACTTCCAGCAGCCATCTGCCATACCACTCCTGTGGCTTGTCCACGTCCGTTTGTATTCTTTCCTTGTCCTCTCCTGTTCGTATTTTCTATTTTATCTCCATATCCTCTGCAAGCTGTGTGGGAGGAGTGTACACATGTACGTGTACAGGGAGGAATTTTGGGTTGTGAGAGAAATCCAAGCAGGTGTTCACAGGTGAGGCGATGTTACCTGCATTAATGTGCGTGCCTCCTCACGGTACTCCTGCCTCGTCCTCCACACCCTCACTCTTGCTCCCTCCACTTGCCCCTCTCCCTCCCTCCATTTACCCCTGGCATTCTGGCTCTCTCCACTTGCCCCTCTTCCTCCCTCCATTTACCCCTGGCATTCTGGCTCCCTCCCTTCCCCTCTCTTCTCATTGTAGCAGAACGCTTCTGATGTAACCAATTTTTGCTAAAACGTCCTCCGATAAATGAGGCACGAGGAGAGACTAGAGACACTAACCCCGACAATGGAGGGAGAACTAGAGGAGATATGATGACATAAACACACACACACAGATTTAAGAAGAGGTATGATAAAGCTTATGGAGCAGAGAGTGGACCTAGTAGCGACCAGTGAAGAGGTGGGGCCAGGAGCTATGAATCGACCCCTGCAACCACAATTTGGTGAGTACACACATACACACACACACGGGGTAGAGACGCCGCTCTCGGAAGCGCATTTGTTTATGTATCTGGAATTTATTATCATATGTATGCGTGTGTCAGCTTGTGTCTTCCTGTCTGCTCTTGTTGTGTGTATAAATGAGATGTCTTCCTTCTTCTTCCCTCCCTCCCTCTCTACCTACCTTTCACTAAATCTATCTTCTCTACCTTTCTCCCTAATCCCTACCTTCCTCCTGTCCCCATCTCCTCTGTGTCTTTTTCTAGTTCACCCTCCCTTCCACCCTCCCTCTCGATCATTCCTCTCCATACCCTCCTTTCTTCTGTACCACTCTTCCATCCTTCTCCTGGCCCTACCTCCCTCCCTCCATTCCTTCACCCTCCTCGTCCTCCACTCCTCCATCCTCCCTGCTTGAGGCGACGCGTGCCGTGCAATATAAATATTCACTGTATAGTATTATCCCAGGTAAAAACTTTCTTAGTATTTCTCAGAGATTTATATATTTGTCTTCAAGCGGTGAATCATATTTCTCATACTTGTCTTTGCTTTCCTTATTTTTATTTAGCATTAATAAACAATAATGTGACTATTTTTTTTACTTCAGAGAAAGTATACACATACAAACATCCATGTGAATGTATACACACGTCTACTAACTTGTACACAAACTAGAAAATGAAGGTGGATGGGAGAGAGAACTTCCTCAGCATGTCTTGTGTGACACATTATTCCCCATGGCTAAAGCTCTCGCTTCACACGGCGAGTGTCTGGGTTCGATTCCCAGCGAGGGTAGAAACATTGGGCGTGTTTCTTTACACCGGTTGTCTATGTTCACCCATTAGTAAAATGGGTACCTGGGTGTTAGTCGACTGGTGTGGGTCGCATCCTGGGACAAAACTGACCTAATTTGCGGGAAATGCTCTGCATAACAAGGGGCTTTCTATATACGTAGTAGTATGTCATTGATGTCAGCTAGGCCTGTATACCTTGTAAATAAAGATGTTATTAAGAGAGAACATTTTGCCAACTTCCATAGCAGAAGCGACAATAGAGCATCATTCTTCTCTCAGAGAGAGCTGGTGCTTCTGCCACAGAATTAATTTAGTTTGCCACCCTTTGGGATACGAAGGGTTGGGAAGAGATTGTTGTTTGCTAGTTGTTAAACTAGAATATAAATTATTGGAGGAAGATTGTTGTGTGGTGCTTGTTAAACAAGATAAATAGTTGTAGGGGCATGTTGTACGGTAGTTGTTAAACTGGACAGCGCTACGAGGTTACAAGTCATTGATGATGTGGGAGTTTTCCCACATTAATGTGAAAATCCCTCCCCAGACGTGACAATTCCTCCCCAGAAGTGAGTACCCCTCCCCAGAAGTGAGTACCCCTCCTCAGGAGTGAGTATCCCTCCCCAGGAGTGAGTACCCCTCAGGAGTGAGTATCCCTCCCCAGGAGTGAGTATCCCTTCCCAGGAGTGAGTATCCCTTCCCAGGAGTGAGTATCCCTTCCCAGGAGTGAGAATCCCTCCCCAGGAGTAACCCTCCCCATGAGTGAGTATCCCTCCCCAGGAGTGAGTATCCCTCCCCAGGAGTGAGTATCCCTCCCCAGGAGTGAGTATCCCTCCCCAGGAGTGAGTATCCCTCCCCAGGAGTGAGTGTCCCTTCTGGGGAGGGATACGCCAAGGTAGGGTGGCCCGAAAAAAAACTTTCACCATCATTCACCTCATCACTGTCTTACCAGAGGCGCGCTTACACTACAGTTATAAAACTGCAACATTAACACCCCTCCTTCAGAGTGCAGGCACTGTACTTCCCATCTCCAGGACTCAAGTCTTGTCGGCTTCCCTGAATCCCTTCATAAATATTACCCTGCTAACACTCCAACAGCATGTCAAGTCCTAAAAACCATTTGTCTCCGTTCGCTCCTCTCTAACACGCTCACGCAAGCATGCGTGAGCGTGTTAGAGAGGAATTGTCACACAAAACCTTTACCCCCCTCCCTCCAACCTTTCCTAGGCCGACCTCTACCCCGCCTTCCCTCCACTATAGATTTATACACTCGAAGTCATTCTGTTTTGTTCCGTCCTCTCTACATGTCCGAACCACCTCAACAACCCCTCCTCAGCCCTCTGGATAATAGTTTTGATAATCCCACACCTCCTCCTAATTTCCAAACTACGAATTCTCTGCATTATATTCGCACCACATATTGCCCTCAGACACTACATCTCCACTGCCTCCAGCCTTCTCCTTGTTGCAACATTCACCACCCATGCTTCACACCCATATAAGAGCGTTGGTATAACTATTCCTCTTTGCTTCCATGGACAAAGTTCGTTGTCTCCACAGACAGTGCACCACTCACCTTTTTCCCCTCATCATTTCTATGATTCACTTCATCTTTCATAGACCCATCTGCTGACACGTCCACTCCTAAATATCTGAATACATTCACCTCTTCCATACTCTCTCCCTCCAACCTGATATCCAATATTTTATCTATTTTTTTGTTATCCTCATCACCTTGCTCTTTCCTATATTCACTTTCAATTTCTGTCTTTTACATACCCTACCAAACTCATCCACCAACCTCTGCAACTTCTCTTCAGAATCTCCCAAAAGTACAGTGTCATCAGCAAAGAGCAACTGTGACAACTCTTACTTTGTGTTAGATTCTTTATCCTTTAACCCAAACCTCTTGCCAACACCCGAGCATTCACTTCTCTTACAACCCCATCCATAAATATATTGAACAACCACGGTGACATCACACATCCTTGTCTAAGGCCTACTTTTACTGGGAAATAATCTCTCTCGTACATTCTCAAATCTGAGCCTTATATCTTCGTAAAAACTTTTCACTGCTTTCAATAACCTACCTCCTATTCCATACATTTGCAACATCTGCCACATTGCCACCCTATCCACCCTGTCATACGCCTTTTCCAAATCCATAAATGCCACAAAAACCTCTTTACCCTTATCCAAATACTGTTCACCTATATTTTTCATTGCAAACACATGGTCTACACACCCCCTAACTTTCCTAAAGCCTCCTTGTTCATCTGCTATCCTACTCTCCGTCTTACTCTTAATTATTTCAATAATAACTCTACTATACACTTTACCAGGTATACTCAACAGATTTATTCCCCTTTAATTTTTGCATTCTCTTTTCTCCCCTTTGCCTTTATACAAAGAGACTATGCATGCTTTCTGCCCATCCCTAGGTACCTTACCCTCTTCCATACATTTATTAAATAAAAGCACCAACCACTCCAATACTATATCCCCAATTGCTTTTAACATTTCTGTCTATCCCATCTCCTTACCCCTTTCATTCTCCACGATTAAATAGTCCTGATTCTCAATTTTGTTGAAATAGAGAATTTTCAGGCCAATTTAGAACGTTTAGCCCAATCTCTTCGATGAATGTCAGCATTTTTCTGGAAGTGTGGCATGGAGCAACATCCTGCTGGAAAATGCCTTCTCTATCAGGAAAGTCTCTATCCACAATGACAAGCAAATGAGTTGCCAGGATTGCCTTGTACTTGTCACTGTTCATGGTTCCTTCAATAACAAGCCGTCCAGGGCCTTTAGTAGTAAAACTATCCCAAAACATCTTCTTAGGTGGGTATTTTGGCGCTTGTTGAATGTGTGTATTCTCACTGCCACTGACATATTCCCATGTACTTCAAAATGCACCTCATCTGAAAATATAACTTTTCTCCATTCATCTGTTGTCCATTCCTTATGATCGAGTGCTCACCGCAGCCGTTTTTTCTTCATAGCAGCAGTCAAAAATTGTTCCTTTACCGGCTTTCTGGCAGTTCTGCGAACTTCAAGGAGCCTTCGTCAGACTGTTGAAGAATCAACATTTATGCCAGCTGAAGCCAAATCTCTTTGTAGATCTTTGCTGGTTTTCTTGGGATCCTTCACACAATTTCTTTTGATAACCTTGTCATCATGAGGTGTTGTTTTGCGTTTTCTTCCACAACTCCCTCCACGCAGCGATCCACAATCACCACTGTCGTCAGCTCTCTTCAGAATCCGACTAACAGTTGACTTTGCTAGACTCAAATTTTCAGCGAACACCGATACTCAAATCAGCATCTTTTCTAAGAGCTACTATACTTGCACACTTCCTAGGCGTAACATCCATCATGAATTTCAGCATAATCGTGAATTGAAGGGGAGAATTTGGTAAAACCACATTCATGCAGCACGCTTGCAGGAATAGCCTTACAGAGCAACAGCTGTTGTAGCACTGACAAGAGTTGCAGGGTAACACCAAAGTTGTCAGAAGTCGGCAGCAAACTCTTCTGAAAAGAACAGTACTCAAACTATACATTAATTAAGCCGGAGACTAAGACATATTATGAGATCACAAAATTTACTCCTGGACCAATTGATTTGCACACTACCATATATATATATATATAATTGTGTGCATGTATGTATGTATATAGTGTATATATATATATATATATATATATATATATATATATATATATATATATATATATATCTCTCTTTCTTTCTTTCAACACGTCGGCCGTTTCCCACCAAGGCAGGGTGGCCCAAAAGGAAAAACGAAAGTTTCTCCTTTTACAATTAGTAATATACACAGAAGAAGGGGTTACTAGCCCCTTGCTCCCGGCATTTTAATCGCCTCTTACGACACGCATGGCTTACGGAGGAAGAATTCTGTTCCATTTCCCCATGGAGATAAGAGGAAATAAGAACAAGAACTAGTAAGAAAATAGAAGAAAACCCAGAGGGGTGTGTATATATATGCTTGTACATGTATGTGTAGTGTGACCTAAGTGTAAGTAGAAGTAACAAGACATACCTGAAATCTTGCATGTTTATGAGACAGAAAAAAGACACCAGCAATCCTACCATCATGTAAAACAAATACAGGCTTTCGTTTTACACTCACTTGGCAGGACGGTAGTACCTCCCTGGGTGGCTGCTGTCTACCAACCTACTACCTAGGATATATATATATATATATAAGAAAATAAGAAAAAGTTTTGGAATGAGATTAATAAGTTGAGGAAGCCTAGAGAACAAATGGATTTGACAGTTAAAAATAGGAGAGGAGAGTTATTAAATGGAGAGTTAGAGGTATCGGGAAGATGGAGAGAATATTTTGAGGATTTGTTAAATGTTGATGAAGACAGGGAAGCTGTGATTTCGTGTGTAGGGCAAGGAGGAATAACATCTTGTAGGAGTGTGGAAGAGCCAGTTGTGGGTGTAGGGGAAGTTCGTGAGGCAGTGGGTAGAATGAAAGGGGGTAAGGCAGCTGGGATTGATGGGATAAAGATAGAAATGTTAAAAGCAGGTGGGGATATAATTTTGGAGTGGTTGGTGCTATTATTTAATAAATGTATGGAAGAGGGTAAGGTACCTAGGGATTGGAGAGAGCGTGTATTGTTCCTTTGTATAAAGGCAAAGGGGACAAAAGAGAGTGCAAAAATTATAGGGGAATAAGTCTGTTGAGTGTACCTGTAAAGTGTATGGTAGAGTTATTATTGAAAGAATTAAGAGTAAAACAGAAAGCAGGATAGCAGATGAACAAGGGGCTTTAGGAAAGGTAGGGGTGTGTAGACCAAGTGTTTACAGTGAAACATATAGGTGAACAGTATTTGGATAAGGGTAAAGATGTTTTTGTGGCATTTATGGATTTGGAAAAGGCGTATGATAGGGTAGATAGGGGGCAATGTGGCAGATGTTGCAGGTGTATGGAATAGGAGGAAGGTTACTGAAAGCAGTGAAGAGTTTTTATGAGGATAGTGAGGCTCAGGTTAGAGTGTGTAGGAGGGAAGGGGACTATTTCCCAGTAAAAGTGGGCCTTAGACAAGGATGTGTGATGTCACCGTGGTTGTTCAATATATTTATAGATGGGGTTGTAAGAGAAGTGAATGCGAGGGTCTTGGCAAGAGGTGTTGGGCTAAAAGATAAAGAAGCAAATACAAAGTGGAGTTGTCACAGTTGCTTTTTGCTGATGACACTGTGCTTTTGGGAGATTCTGAAGAGAAGCTGCAGAGGTTGGTGGATGAATTTGGTAGGGTGTGAAAAAGAAGAAAATTGAAAGTGAATATAGGAAAGAGTAAGGTGATGAGGATAACAAAAGAATAGGTGACGAAAGATTGGATATCAGATTGGAGGGAGAGAGTATGGAGGAGGTGAATGTATTCAGATATTTGGGAGTGGACATGTCGGCGGATGGGTCTATGAAGGATGAGGTGAATCATAGAATTGATGAGGGGAAAAGGGTGAGTGGAGCACTTCGAGTCTGTGGAGACAAAGAACCTTGTCCATAGAAGTAAAGAGGGGAATGTATGAGAGTATAGTTATACCAACGCTCTTATATGGGTGTGAAGCATGGGTGATGAATGTTGCAACGAGGAGAAGGCTGGAGGCAGTGGAGATGTCATGTCTGAGGTCAATGTGTGGTGTGAATATAATGCAGAGAATTCGGAGTTTGGAAATTAGGAGGAGGTGCGGGATCACCAAAACGATTGTCCAGAGAGCTGAGGAGGGGTTGTTGAGGTGGTTTGGACATGTAGAGAGAATGGAACGAGACAGAGTGACTTGAGAGAGTATAAATCTGTAGTGGAGGGAAGGCGGGGTAGGGGTCGGCCTAGGAAAGGTTGGAGGGAGGGGTAAAGGAAGTTTTGTGTGCGAGGGGCTTGGACTTCCAGCAAGCATGTGTGAGCGTATTTGATAGGAGTGAATGGAGGCATATGGTTTTAATACTTGACGTGCTGTTGGAGTGTGAGCAAAGTAACATTTATGAAGGGATTCAGGGAACCGGCAGGCCGGACTTGAGTTCTGGAGATGGGAAGTACAGTGCCGGCACTCTGAAGGAGGGTGTTAATGTTGCAGTTTTATAACTGTAGTGTAAAGCACCCTTCTGGCAAGACAGTGATGGAGTGAATGATGATGAAAGTTTTTCTTTTCGGGCCACCCTGCCTTGGTGGGAATCGGCCGATGTGTTAAAAAAAAAAAAAAAAAATATATATATATATATATATATATATTGATTGATAATCAGAGGGGTGTGTGATGGGGTGCGGCCAGCCTTACTTCCTACACGTTAATAGGAAACTCGCCACGCTCGTCTTATCTTCTGCACAACAAGATGGCCTACCTTTGTATGCGCGTGTGTGTGGAGGGAGGTGGGTGGGCGCATTTGGTGTACATGTGCGGATGGCAACTCCTATAAGAAAACAGCACTGGTTAATATATCCAAGGAGCCAATGTCTATTTTATACACGGGGGTAAAATGTTGGATGTTCATTATTAATTAACTTGAGAGGTGAGAACCTCTCTCCTTTATGCTTGTGAGTCAAAACTTTGTTGAGTGTGGAGTAAGAGGTAGGAGTGGCACTCACTCCACTCCCCAACTTACTGAATACATCTCAATAACAATACAGAACTTCATTACAAACATCTTCAGATTTATAATTGTATCTTTATGGTAATTACGTAATTATGTATAATAGCAGACAAGCGATAACAAAGTATTGGCTGCAACACGAAAAGCCTAGAGCTATCATATATATATATAATGTATGTATGGTATGTAGTTGCAAGTGCACGCACCAGAGCACCAACATGGAACGCACAGTGAGATACAATGTAAGATAATCACTTTACGGCTTGTGAACAGTCACTCATTTGACTGTTTTAGCAACAATGACATGCTGGATTATTAGGAGGATGGCCTGCCAGCTACACTCTTGCCTAAGCAGATCACACACAGCAATAGGGCCTTCTTAGCGAGGTGTCCCTCTTAGCCTTGCGTCTGGTGTGGGTTTTGGTAAGCTGCTGGCTATTGTTGGAGAGGTCGTCGGTCAGGAGACTGAGCTGGGTCTTGCTATAACTCGCCAGGGATCATCTAGCGCCCACCATCAACCAGCTGATGAGGTGAGAGGCTTCCTGAGTGCGCTACTCAAGGCTTCGTTGCCACAGTCACTGCTATGTGTTAGTAGCTGCTGGATCCTGCAGGGACGTTGTGGTACTGGGGCAGGGCAGGGGAGTTGGGGTGGTGGTTGATAATGTAGAGGTGAAGTAGTAGTCGTAATAACGGGAGAGGAGGGACGTTGTGTTGTTATTATTGTGGGGAGATGTTGTGTTCTGTGTTATGTCCTGGGATCTTAGGCTCACATCTCCACAGAGATAAACACAGGCGTACGAGCGCGCACACGCGTACTCAGGCATAGCTTGGTGAGTAAACACACTCACATTGCTATTCCTGATATACGCAAATGACCTCCTAGAGAGAATTAAATCCTATGTATCACTGTTTGCTAATGTGGAGCTAATGAAACGAATAAGAACTGGAGGGAACACACAGGCTACACAGACACTTAGAAAGGTTGCAACAGTGGTCAAACTAGACTTGCAACTCAAACACGTGTCAAGTCATGCGAATCAGAGAGAGAGAGAGAGAGAAAGGTAGGTAGGTAGGTAGGTGGATGGGGAAAGACCGTGATATAGTAATTTGATAGAAATTAAACATCACGCTAAGTCTAACGCCACAGGAGCTCCTCACCACCACAGTCCCTGTGGATGGAAAATCTTAATAAAATGCCATTGAACCACATATTGTCTCGTTAACAAACTTCCCAGTTAATAATACCAGTGATATTTAACATCTGCGGTATATGCGAAGCTACGTATCCAACAACTGCTTTCCGAATGGAACTTAATGGTTATAATTCTAACCATAATTTGTAAAGGGATGGACCGGTAAGCCAGCGGAAGGCCTTGGTCAGATAACCAAAAGCTTCATCTGTGAGTCATATAACACCCACGTCAGGAAGCACTTGTCCTGTTTCCTGACAAACTTTACGTAACCTTAACCTTGCTTTCCGATACATAAGAGT
The DNA here is from genome assembly GCA_009830355.1 of Cherax destructor. Lineage (NCBI taxonomy): Eukaryota > Metazoa > Arthropoda > Malacostraca > Decapoda > Parastacidae > Cherax > Cherax destructor. The sequence goes on from WNWK01002717.1 coordinate 95,459, forward strand.
AGCACTGCAGCAGACCTACTGACCCATGCTAGCAAAGGTCCCTCGCAAACACAACCTCTCTAACTCGTATAATACAGTGGTACAGTGTACCGGCGGTATGTAAATAAGACACACTGCACGTTATAGCATTTTATTGCAAAGACGTTTCGCCCACCAGGGACATGCCAAGTATGGGCCAGCAGACCTGATGTTCTGTTTCTCCAGTTTTATGTTGTTAAAATTCTATTTGAGTCTTGGTGTAGTAAACAAAGTGAAACGAACTGCATGAATAAGTGGGAGAGAGGGGGAGAGAGAGAAGAGAGAGAGAGAGAGAGAGAGAGAGAGAGAGAGAGAGAGATGAGAGAGAGAGAGAGAGAGAGAGAGAGAGAGAGAGAGAGAGGAGAGTGAGAGCGAGAGAGAGAGAGCGAGAGGCGAGAGAGAGCGGAGAGAGAGAGAGAGAGGAGAGAGAGAGAGAGAGAGAGAGAGAGAGAGAGAGAGAGCGAGAGAGAGCGAGCGCGCACAATACGGTGACTGGAACAAGACACAAATAACCCACACATATGAGAAAGAAACTTATGAGGACGTTTCGGTCGCACCTGGACCACACAAACACACGTGTTAGTGTGTGACTAGTCAATAGTCTGAGAGAAACGTCGTGATAAGTTTGTTTGTGCTATGTGCGAGTTATTTATATAAGTGGAGAGAATATGAGTCCATAGTTTTAAGAGTACGTTCACTAGGCTTCAGATAGCCATTACAGTCTCGAACACTGCTGAAGCTACATTGCTGTAAAATATGTATCCTGGAATTACAAAATACACGACAAGGCAACAGATAACAGAGGCTAAACTAATACAAAAGAAAAACGGAGAAATAACCCACGAAGATTCTGTGAACTTAATTAGTTTTATCTAAGACATAAATCATATACACTAAGAGGAAATAAAAATTCTTCCAGCTGCATGGTGATTGGTCAGTGAGAAATAATGATATGGAAATTAGCGTGAGTAGATGCAATCAAAATATGGGCGAAGACTACCTGGCTTAGTGACTCTCACAATATGAGAATAAATTACCTCACCATAGTGTAAGTGTCAACACTACATGCGTCTGAGTATGTTCTAGCTCCCTTCACTCCCTCACTCACTCCCTTAATCCCTCCCTCCCTCAATCCCTTCCTCACTCACTCCCTTCCTCCCTCACTCACTCTTCCTCCCTCCCTTACTCACTCCCTTCCTCCCTCCCTCACTCACTCCCTTCCTCCCTCCCTCACTCACTCCCTTCCTCACTCACTCACTCCCATCCTCCCTCACTCACTCCCATCCTCCCTCACTCACTCACTCCCATCCTCCCTCACTCACTCACTCACTCCCTCCCTCACTCACTCACTCACTCCTCCTCCTCCCCTCCGCTCCCTCCTACTCCTCCCTCCCTCCTCCTCACTCCCTTCCTCCTCCTCCCTCCCTCACTCACTCTCCCTTCCTCCACTCACTCCCTCCCTCCCTCACTCCTCCTCCTCCCTTCCTCCTCCCTTCCTCCTCCCTCCTCCCTTCCTCCTCCTCACTCCCTCCCTCCCTCACTCACTCCCCTTCCTCCTCCCTCACTCCCCTTCCTCCTCCCTCACTCCCTCCCTCCCTCACTCACTCACTCCCTTCCTCCCTCACTCACTCCCTCCTCCTCCCTTCCTCCCTCCTCCCTCCCTCCTCACTCCCTTCCTCCCTCCACTCACCCTCCCTCACTCCTCCACTCCTACCCTCCCTGACCCCGTCACACACTCCCTCCTCCTGCCCTCACCCCTTACCGTCCCTCACTCCCCCCTCCCTGACCCCGTCACACACCTCTCCTGACCCGTCACACACTCCCTCCCTGACCCCGTCACACACACTCTGCCTGACCCCGTCACACACTCCCTCCCTGACCCCGTCACACACACTCTGCCTGACCCCGTCACACACTCCCTCCCTGACCCCGTCACACACACCTGACCCCGTCACACACACCCTGACCCCGTCACACACACTTCCTGACCCCGTCACACACTCCCTCCCTGACTCCGTCACACACACCCTGACCCCGTCACACACACCCTGACCCCGTCACATACTCCCTGACTCGTCACACAGACACACCCTGACCTCGTCACACACACCCTGACCCCGTCACACACTCCCTGACCCCGTCACACACACCCTTCCTGACCTCGTAACACACACCCTTCCTGACCTCGTAACACACACCCTTCCTGACCTCGTCACACACTCCCCGACCCCTTAACACACTCCCTGATCCCTTAACACACCTCTGACCCCATCCCATAACACACTCCCTGACCCCTTAACACACTCCTTGACCCCTTAACACACTCCCTGACCCCTTAACACACTCCCTGACCCCGTCACACACTCCCTGACCCCGTCACACACTCCCTAACCCCGTCACACACTCCCTGACCCCGTCACACACTCCCTGACCCCGTTACATACTCACTCCCTGACCCCTTCACACACATACACACACACACACACACACACACACACACACACACACACACACACACTTCCCGCTCTGACCCCTGAAACACCTAGACAGAGAATTAAATTTGCCATGCCTCGCCCATCTTAGCCAAGACATCACACAACTCTGAGGGGCCAGGCAAAGCTAACATTGCTTCCAAAAGCCAGGCGGACCAGTGGCTATATCAGTGGAAGGTAATTATTTCATCTCCTCTCCCGTTTTTCATTCTAGCCTACTAGAGTGATTAAGGATTTCTATCATTCTTGAACACGAGCGTAATTAATTTTGATGGTATACCATACCGACATGTTGATGAATACGGCACATGTGTAATACCTCGTATCTTTAATGCTGAAATGTTTCGGCTGTGAAATAGGCTTCTTCAGTCGAATACAGGCGAACACTGGAAACGGTAGTTTTAAGGTGGTCACTCCCTCAACTTTGAGTAATATTCAGCTTTATAGTCTTGAGCAAGACTATAGTGTGTTCAGTTATAGAGTCTTCAGCAAGACAATATAACTGCCGTCTCCATATTTAGTCACCCCTGTATTCGACTGAAGAAGCCTACTGTGCAGACGAGGCATTTGAGAAATAAAACTACCCAACTGCCTCACGTGTTACTTAGCAAACCTGTTGCATGTTTGTAGTAGGTTCCAAGAGTCTTCCAGCCTAGTGACAACACCAGTAGTTACAGGTCTCGTGACACAAGAATGCCAGAAAGATTCTGCAAGAATCATCTCAGAATGCTAATTCTTTACTTCATGTATTGAGCGTAATATTCACGAGTCTTCCCTCCCTTTGATATTAAGTACCCAGGTGTACTTCACCCAGCACCCTGTGTACTTCACCCAGCACCCTTTGTACTTTACCCTGTACCCTGTGTATGTACCTCACCCTGCACCCTGTGTACCTCACTCTGCACCCTGTGTACCTCACCCTGCACCCTGGAGTACCAGCACTTGAGACACTCCCTTCCTCTTCACCCTTATCACCAGACACACTTTCCTGACCCCACTTCTGATATTTGCTCTCTTCTTCCCTTACCTCCTTTACCACCTCTTCTACCTCTTCCTTTTTTGTCTTCTCTTCCTCCACTTCCTTATCTACCTCTTCCTGCTCTGCCCCTGCCTTCTCTTCCTCCACTGTCTCCTCCACCTCCTCCTCTTGAATATTATTATTATTATTAGTAGTAGTAGTAGTATTTTAGCGTAGTATTGAGTCTCCTTCCTGAGATTACTCGTAAGAGTGACAGGAAGAAGCCAAGCCAGAAATGGGGAGGATTTACCAGGCGTCACTATCTCTCCCCTCTCAGTGCTCTCACTCTCACTATAACTCTTACTCATTCACTCACACTCACTCTCCCACTTGAATTCACACTTAAACTCACTCTCCCATTCGAGACCGATGTGTCCCTGACGATAGTTAGCACATTGTAAATACGACAGGGACGGGCCAGGAAGACTATAAATGGATCTGGACAAGCTACAGGATTGATCTGACAAGTGACTATTAGAATTTAACAGCAGCAAAGACAAAGTTACGAAACTCGAGGAAGGACGAAGAATAGAGTACAGTCTCGGGGAACAAAGGCTGCAAACCTTCCTGAAAGAAACCATAACACAGGTGGGGTTCGAACCCGCGGTCAGAGAGTCGCCATTACGACTTCCTGAAAGACCTCTGAGTGAAGATAGGTCCCAGCATTTCACCTGAGGCACACATCACCTAAATAACCGCTGCAGCACACACAAGCCTGGCAATTTTAAGAGTAGTTTTCAGGAAACTCATCAAAAAGGCATTAACGACCCAATACACGGCATATATCAGGCCTTTCTTTGAGTCAGCAGCGCCAGTGTGAAACCCGCATCTGGTAAAGGATGTACAAAAGCTGGAAAAAGTGCAGTGGTTTGCTAGTCCCAGAGCTGAGGGTTATGAGCTGTGAGGAGAGGCTAGAGGAGCTAAACCTGACGACACTAGAGGACAGAAGAGCCAAAGGTGACATGATTACGACCCTGTCAGTACTGAGAGGATGAGTGTGTTTGAGAGGCTGGTCTCAGGTACACGAGGTCACAGGTGGAAGCTAAAAAGACAGATGAGTCACAAGGATGTCAGGAAATACTTCTTTAACCTAAGTGTGTTCAGGAGGTAGAACAACCTAGACAGCAAAGCATTAAAGGAAGGATCCATACATAGCTCCAAGAATAGGTAAGATAGGGTTCACACAGCCAGGAGCAGAGACTCGACCCCTGCAACCACAAATTGACGAATACACTCCCTCTTCAATCAACACTTAAACTCTGTTACGAAGTTTTAGAGGACCTGGTTTAAAACACTTGTTTAAGCTTAAATACAAAATTATTTAAAAATAACCACCCTAGGGTCACACTTGTAACTTAACAAAAGCGCTAAACAGCTGGTCAGTACCATTATTAAACCTTAAGTTTTATCTTCCAGGAAGATCAACTAAACGTAATGCAGTACACTTCATAACACTCTCATTCTGACACTCATCGTCTCACTTTCACTCACCTTCTCACTCATACTAACATGCATACCACCACCCAGAGACTCAGCCACACCCTCTGTTTCTCCAGTGTGTGTGGTGCTACAGCTCCTCGTCTTAATCTTCCTCTTCTGTACGGGTCTCCCTCGCTTATATTGCTCGCTATCATGCTCACCGGTTTATTGCACACTTCTGCTATGTGTTATGGTAATACTCCTCGCTGCTTCCCCTTCAATACTCCTCGCTATGGTCCACACTGCAATATTTTCCTCTTCATTCTCACTCTCTCTCTGATGTAGCATCTTGTGTGGATCTCAACCCTCTGGCGAATTTTGTCTCCCCTCTGCTGAATTTTGTCTCCTCTCTGCTGAATTTTGTCTCCCCTCTGCTGAATTTTGTCTCCCTTCTAGCGAATTTTGTGCTCTTTATTTTTATTTTCCATTTTTCCCCTTTCACTAGGGTGCCTTGATATCGGTGAAGGGCTCTTGATTTGCTGATTTAGAGGTAGCTACTTTTCTCTTGGATGAAACTCAACTCCCTCTTTCTATGCCCTGTATGACTCCTGTGGATTTAGTGCTTTCCAATCAATTTAATAATTATATTTCATTTTTTCTTTTAAATTGTGAGTCGTATCCAGTTTAAGTGAGAAAACCTGAGACATGTTGACTGGCCGTAAACATTCAGTCAAGCGTCTAAATTTTTGGGAACGTTTGAAGTCCCTCGAACTGTACTCACTGGAAAGTAGGCGAGAACGATACATCATAATTTGCACCTATAAAATTCTAGAGGGATTCGTCTCAAATATGCACGCTAAAATACTTCCTATGAGATCAAGAAGTTTGGCAGACAGTGCAAAATACCTCCATTGAAAAAAGATGGTTTCAGTTTGTACACTGAGAGATGATTCATCAAGTAGCATTACCAACACTACAACAAACCCCTAACTGTCTCTTAAGAAACTGGATAAGTTTCTTAATTTAATTCCTGGAGGTCCCTCATATTTTAAAAAAAACAACGGGACTCGTTATTAGAGGTGTTTCTTATTGTGTGGATCATGGAACCTTCACTCCGGTCCCAGACCAGACCTGATTGACTGCCTGGCCAGGTACCAACGTGGGTACCACACCCTGGTTGATCCCTCTAGACATCTAGTGGTCTCTTAGTAGTATTCAGTGCACTTGAAGTGCACTTGGACTATCTCTTGGTGACTTACTGCACCTCGGCTTTCCAACGGTACATTTTGCACCACCTACGAAGCCTCTGCAGGTCTCGTAATGAAGTTATTCTCATGTGTAGAATTTTAGTAGGTTCCTCCTGTATTTTCCAGGTATAAATTACCGGCCAGGCTGCGGGAACAGAGGAACTCTCGAAACCTATGACAGGTATATCACAGGTATCTTTCCCACCTACACTCGGCGAGTACCAAGCCCTTGATAAAACCTGATGTAGGCGAAACGTTGTACTAATGAAGGTCTCATTTTACTGTGTGTGTTTGTAACCACTTGTCGGCTGCGCCATATTTCAACTAAAGTCAGTGAAAGTTGTTTGTATATTTCTCAGCTCTGCATTTTCACCTTTAATGGGGCTGTCAGTGTACAATAATATTACAGTGCCAATAAGTACAACACTTTGGTATCTTGATTCCGGAAATAAAGATAGCAAAGTTTTGCACATAATGGTATTGTGTACCATCATTATGGTAGTGTGCCAGTGTGGGGAGTAAAAGTGCCTTCAAGAATATCACCATTGACCTGACATTCCTTGTTGTTTCCAATGATCTTGTTACGTAGCTTTCAAAAAGCCATCTACCTGTCGCCACTTGTCCAGGTCACCTGTCTGCCCTGTACTGCTGGTATAGGGCTATCCTTCCAGTCAGGATGGGTAGATAGGGAATATGGGATGTATTCCAAGCCTGTCCTCCACCTGCCAGTTCTGGTGACAATGTTATTGAGGGTCCTGAAAGTAAGATCATCCTGTTTACCCCAGCTCCTTTACACTCCTCTTTTACTCTGTCTACTGGTTTGTTTACATTTTAGACTGTGTTGTTTTTATTTTTTAATAGTTTTCCCACAGCCGAGTAACCTGAATGTATTCTTGTTAAGCATTATGTTGTTTTCTGTGGCTCACTTAATGTACCTTCTTATATAAAGTGTACAGTTGTACACATTATATAAGAAGGCAGTGAATGTCCACAACTAGAGAGGAAATGCATGCAAATACATATGTTTAGGACACCTTTAGTAAAGACGTTTCGGTCCTGGGACCTTGATCATTTCAAATGCATGAAACTGAAGTGATCAAGATTCTCTCTCTCTCTCTCTCTCTCTCTCTCTCTCTCTCTCTCTCTCTCTCTCTCTCTCTCTCTCTCTCTCCTATTGAAATTTGTATTTCAATAAAAGGTTTGGAATGTGTGAGGGAGATTTAAGAGAAAGTGGTAGCACCCCAGCAGTAGTGGAGCAGCAGCCACACTGTAATGACTTTATGAGAGATATAAAAGTGTCTCCATGACTGGTCTGCTGACAGTGCTGCCAGGCTGACAGGGGTCATAGTGCTGCCAGGCTGACAGTGCTGCCAGGCTGACAGTGCTGCCAGGCTGGCGGTACTACTAGGCTAGTAGTACTGCTAGGCTGACAGTGGTGCAAGGCTGACAGGAGTCACAGTAATGGGTGGCTGACAGTAACCACAGTAGTGCTGACAGAGGTTCCAGTGGTTTCCAGGGGAGTGTATATTGCTTTGTGAAGTCTTCTAATTTCCCTGGCTGTCAGGTTTTCTGAGATTGCTCAGTCACGAACTTTTTTTTTAATTTACCTCTCTGGTGTTTCTTATAGGCCTGTGAAACCTAATTTAACCTAACTTAAAATAAAGAAGATGGTATCTGTAAGTTAATGGGGAACGTCCAGAAAGTAAAGATTGGAATCACGTTAGATAATTACAGTAGTGTTCAAATTAATTGCGACAGTAAATTTTGTGATTATCTCATATGTTTTAATCTTAATTAATGTAGTTTGGGTTCTTTTCTTTTCATAAGAGTTTGCTACTGATTTTTGATAATCATCCAGGTGTGGTGTTTTCCTGCGACTCTCGTCAGTGCTACAACAGCTGTTCTGTAAGGCAATTCCTGGAAAAGTGTTCCGTGAGTGAATGTGGTTTCGCCAAATTCTCCCCTTCAATTCATGATTACTTTTGAAAGTGTGCAAGTATTGTAGCTCTTAGAAAACATGCTGATTTGAGTATGACAGTTAACCGAAAATTTGAGCCTAGCAAAGTCAACTGTTGGTCGGATTCTGAAGAGAGCTGACGACACTGGAAGGATCCCAAGAAAACCAGCAAAGATCTACAAAGAGATTTGGCTTCAGCTGGCATCAATGTTGATTCTTCAACAGTCTGACGAAGGCTCCTTGAAGTTGGCACAACTGCCAGAAAACCGGTAAAGGAACAATTTTTGACTACTGCTATGAAGAAAAAAAGGCTGCGGTGAGCACTCGATCATAAGGAATGGACGAAAAGTTATATTTTCAGATGAGGCGCATTTTGAAGTACATGGGAATATGTCAGTGCCAGTGAGAATACACACATTCAACAAGCGCCAAAATACCCACCTAAGAAGATGTTTTGGGATAGTTTTTACTACTAAAGGCCCTTGACGGCTTGTTATTGAGGGAACCATAAACAGTGACAAGTACAAGGCAATCCTGGCAACTCATTTGCTTGCCATTGTGGATAGAGACTTTCCTGATAGAGAAGGCATTTTCCAGCAGGATGTTGCTCCATGCCACACTTCCAGAAAAATGCTGACATTCATCGAAGAGATTGGGCTAAGCGTTCTAAATTGGCCTGGAAACTCTCCTGACTTTAACCCAATTGAGAATCTATGGGTAATAACCAAACGCAGGATCGCGAATCAGGACTGTTCAACTGTGGAGAAGCTAATTGCTGCTGTTAAGACCTGGTTCCACGATGAAGAAACTGACAAAATATGTTCAACACTGGTCGATTCTATGCCAAAGCGTGTTGAAGTGCTTAGAAAAGCAAAGTGAAGTCATATCTCTTATTAGATAAATTATCTGTCATATCAATCTGGCCAGGGAAAGCCAGGCCAGGGCCACTAGGTCTCAAATCAGAGCCACAAGTACAACTCCACACTACAATAAACCCACCACACACCCATCCACACAAGGTCCAGTACAGCTCCATATTGCATTGCCACCACCACTCACATCCACACCAGGTCAATCAAGGCCGCCGTCCCCGCCGCCGCCACCACCATCACCACCGCCACCGCCACCACCACAACCACAACCATCACTAGTACACATACAAGGGGTACACCTAGACAGGTATCAGAGTATCAGTCCCTGGGCTGGACGTCCACTCCCCAAAACTCACGTTCCGTAAATATGACGCCATCCACATGCTTCTCTTGAGTATTTATGCATATGTGTATATATATATAATATGCGGAATAAGATCACAGGAAATATGTGATGTCTTAATATAAGCAATGTGAAAAGTAGTAATATTTGAAGTATTTTCGTAATCCTTCACATTATGAAGGAATAATAAAGCAACAGGTGTCTTACATAAATGGTAAACAATACTGATAAGTTGATGAATTAAATACATGTGCAGCAGGTGTAAGAAGTGCAATACCCAGGTGTTGCACATGTGTCTGATTAGACACGTGCAATAGGGGTGACAAGGTGTTGCACATGAGTCTAATTCATCAACAGGTGTCTTGTGTAGCAGAGATGATGTCACCTCATATGTGCAGTCAGTGGGTAAATTTGTGAAGTAAATGTGAATTTGTGTGTCAACATTGCTTATAATCCTCACAAATTTAATGTTTTTTTCAATGAATCTAGTTTATACTCTCCGGGACTTAATGTTTAAAATGTAATCTAGTATATAGTATTTGTTTCAAGCAAAACAACCACTCAGATCATGCAGAGTCCTCATACCCAGTACGAACAGCCAATCAGCTACTTGTAAACACCCTGTTGGCTGAACAAGTCTGGCTCATGCAGCCAATCACCATCACGCACTCAGCAGCTGCTCAATGAAAAGCTGTGTTCTTCCATTGGTTGAATAAAGAATGCTCAAACAACCATTCATTGTCCTTGATGAAAAATGGGCTCTTCCATTGGCTGAATAAAGTGTAGCCAAGTAGGCAAGTGTTGTCGTGTTCGTAACACTTTATATCCACTCTCTAGCTCTTTTGTAAAGGTAAGACACTTATAGTGTGGCCTACACCAACCCTATTTGAACCCTACAGTGCGAGTTGAAACCCCAGTTGCAAGTGAATGATATACAATACCCACAAGATGAAGAATTAAACAACTGCAACATCTGGGTATCTTTATTGTAGACATTTTGACAACAACCAGTGCCTGTATCAATACAAATTGAAGGAGAAACAGCCTGGCTGATCAGTCCCTGGTCCACCGGGTGGTCTGGTCTGAGACCGGTGTTCACCCCCGGAACTACCTCCAGGTGGACTACACATATGTATCTATGTATCTTTTTCAAAACTGTTCCTCATCTTCCTCCTTTTTCTTGTTTCCTCCTCTTCTTCCCTTTAATAATTCTAGTATTTCTCCTACTTCTTTTTTACTCTTCCTACTTTTCCCTGCTTTCCCATTTTCTTCAACCCTTCCTCCTCTGCTTCTATTTTCTACTTTCTCTGCCATTTCTATTTCCCTTTGACATTTTTCTACTTTTTCTCGTCTTTTTCTTGGTCGCGCAGTGTTGTGACTCACAACCAGCCTCAACAACCTCAATTATTTTTTAAGGTTGTTTTAGTAGTGTGGTTTATGTGGTGTTTACTGCTGTGTGTGAGAGAGAGAGTAATGTAGCCTTGTATATCCTATATGTTGCCTCACACACCATCCTTCATACCAGTGCCTGGTAGCCACCAACCACGCACGGTGGTGACTCTAGTGTCAAATGCAACTCTCTTCAACATTCTGCACTCTGGCGGATTGCTGCTCTTTTTGGCACTTCTCTTTCTCTGTTGAACTTATTAAATGACGGTCAAGTTTTATAAACTTTTACGGATATTCACTAAACATTGTGTATAAAATTAGAATCGTTCTAGCTATATATCGTCCCCTTAGACGAATCTATCTGGACTTCCTATTCATTTCTACAACATTGCAAGCTTCTGAAGATGTGTTGATTGCAATACGAAAGGCCGAGAGCTATCATTCAACTCCCCGGGACCCATTTTGCATAATGTATCTATTCGGCACGACATATATATTATATATTCTAGTCTTTCTATTTTGTTTCCTCTTTTTCTCCCTCTCGTTCTTCATTCACTATCTCTCCTCCAGTTCTCTCCCCTCTCACACCCCTTACCTCTAATCATTTCTTTATCTTCGCTCGTAATACACTCTTACCCCTCTCCCCTCACTCTCACCCCTCTCTCCCCCTTACTTTCACCCCTCTCTCTTACTCTCACCCCTCCATCACTCTCACCCCTCTACTCCCCAATCTCACCCCTGTCCCCCACTCACCTCTCTTCCCTTCATTCTCACCTCTACCCCTCACTTTCACCCCTCTACGCCTCACTCTCACCCCTCACTCATTTTCACCCCTCCCCCTCACTCACAATCACACCTCTCCCCTCTACCCTTCTTGTAGTTACTGTCTCGTCTCCCCTCCCCTCCACCCACAGGTGTCAGCTGATGGAGGGGGAGTGGCAGGGGAAAATTGGGGTGTCTGGGGGAGAAAAGTGTCCCCACTGGTATAAATTTCAGCATAAACTGATGTGTGGCCCATTACTGACACTATGCTCACTGGGGGTAAATTGGTGGGGTGGGAGGTTGTGCAGAGGAGGGGGAGGTTGTACAGAGGAGGGGGAGGTTGTGTAGAGGAGGGGGAGGTTGTGCAGAGGAGCGGTTATAGTTGAAAAGGAAGTAGAGATGAATGGTAGACGGCAAATGATGGAGGGAGGACCCTAGATGGAGGGGTGGAGGGAGGACCCTAGATGGAGGGGTGGAGGGAGGACCCTAGATGGAGGGGTGGAGGGAGGACCCTAGATGGAGAAC